>JAATLQ010020665.1:36351-54526 GCA_013421005.1 Heliconius erato x Heliconius himera | reverse complement strand
CAATAATGGGAATATTCCGATGGTCTCGCTGAGCCAGCGGAATAATCTCGCTTAACCTAATACTGAGGGTTTGGGTGAGTGCATAACTAACTACAATATGCTAATAATAATAATACTAACACTAACCGTAAAACTTGTATATTTATTCTATGAAATGTAACTACTAACTAAAGAAGCAAGAAATAAAAGGCTTTTTATTTTTTATTTTTTATTATTCTATTTCTTTGCTCTTGTCTCGGTCTCGGCAAAGAGCGGTGTTGAGTTCCGCCACTCAACACGTAATACAAATTCAGCGGAAAGTGGTAAACGGAGTGTCTTAACACTAGGTTTCATCTACCTACCCTGCTGTGGACGGGATACAGCGTGAAGCTGATTTGATTTGATTTTTGATTTAAAAAATAATATAGATACAGGAATTAAGTTCTAGGCTATTATACTCAACCGCAGCCTTATAGTTGTATCTCCATGCAAAACGTATTTTACATTTTGCATAAAGATTATACAGCAAAACTAAAAGGCGGTATAGTATTTCAAGTTTACCATAAGAAACGCTTAACGTAGTCGTTTTCTCCTTTTTTGAATTTGTTAAAGACATCTTCATCTTAAGTTATTTAATGTATAGCACTAGTTGGAATACTGCAGATTATAAGGAAATTGGATATCTCAAACTAGTTAACGTCGCATTTAACTGTCAGATCATCATTTACACATTCAGTGTAGGTATTGCATATTATACAGAGTGCTTTTGTCAGCACCACTTAAAATGAAACCACAGTTTTAACTACTCTATAAAAGCCTAATACAATTAATTTTTATTTCCTAAAAATGAAACAGTGATTTTTTCAAAAAAAATAAATAATAAAATAATGAAATTATCGTTGTAAAATAACACGCCATTTGTCAAGAACGACGCACGCACACATAAACCTATTAAAAGGAAACGGCCGCATATACCTCATTCCGAAATCGAGTCGTAGGTATTGGCGGCAAAGTTCAAAGTTGATTAGCTTTTAGTAATATTTTTGTAGTAGTAGTATGTGTTTACGTTATTGGTATCTATGCGTAACTGCGTCATACGAAATACAGGTATGGATAAACATCGTGAAATAAAAAAAAATCCTACGTCTAAACTGTATCTTGGGTAGGTATCTTGATTAATTTCTACAGGTATGGGTTTAAAATATTTTACCCTATATACTTTTCCCGTAAAAGAAGCGCTGACGATTCCACTGTATGTAATTTTATGAGAAATATTTCATAAAAATTTTATAGTAAAAGCTGTATGAAAATTCTACCTAGTTATTATTATATAAACTACACGATTTAGTCTTTTATCAATAAGAAAATTAATACCAAAATAATGTAGAGCCGAAAGTACTAATCCTTATAAATTATTGTATCTCAAAAAATTTAAAATCAATTATACGTGGAGCTATTTTGTATAAAAATATGAGTATTTCGTGTATTTGAATTCCTTTATATTTGTAATTAACAAGAATACCTAATACAATTGCGCTTAGCTTTAACTACAAAATATGCAATACAGTATAAATATGTTTAAAAAACTATATTTCCAAGAGTTTATTTTAAAAATATATCTACACTTAGAGAGTCATTGACTGATTGGGCTGAAACTGTACAATGAAAGATTAATGATTTTATATATAATTTGGGTAGCTCACAAAACTTTTTATTTATTCTTTTTAAGCAGGCGAAATAACGAAATCACAAGTAAAAATTTAAAACTAACCAGCACCAAATTCATTTTTGATATAAGTTTCATGTTACTAACACGCTATTCGCTATATTATGTTTAAAAAGTTTATCATCACAATTTATTACACAAATAACGTTACAAGAGAATACCATTATCTTGAAAATATTTTACAGTGAATAAAATGAAACATTGTAAAGTCATTTTGTCTCGTTAAAATGTACCTACAGTAACATTGCGGTACTCGAAAATTATTCACAATTTACAATTGTTTGTAAAGTTTGTACTAAATGTTAAAATTTATTTTAGTAATAACGGCCCCTGCACGGCTTCGCCCGCTTGAAATATATTTATTTAATTTTATTTAATAACTGTAGGCGGAAGGTAGATTCGCGCGCAGGACTAACGCAATAGCCTTTATGTTGCCCTATAACCCATCTTTCAGTGTTAGTCTCACAAAAATCAGTCCGTTTAGTTGTTCCGGAGATTAACCTGGACTAACTAAAAGACAGACAAAAATAAAAAAAATATGTATGTGTTTTTGCTAAGGCGACATTTGATTAAATCTTATAATATACTTGTTTCATTATAGGTTTTCATAAGAAATTCCAGAACTTTAAAGTTCTGGGATTTGTTATGAAAAATTATAAAAAACCATGGAAATGACACGTTGAATATTTAAAAAAAATTATAGTGACATTTTTGAAAAAAATAGCCCTAAGCTTTAATGTTTAATTTGCTATTTGTGTGTCAAAACATTATTATATATTTGTTACGTTTTTACGTCGTTTAACTTCGTTTTTTGAGACAGAAATATTTTGGTGAATAATTACAGAAAGTGAATATTATTTTTTTGTATTTCATTAAATATCAAAAATATTTCATTAACTTTCATTTCAAGTAATGAAAATTCATAAAAGTCGAGAAGTATAAACACTAAAATTAATTAAAGGAAAATTATTAAAAACATTGTAGAGAAAAGAGCTTTCAAATTAAATACTGACAAAAAGTTCTTCTTACCACAAATGTAATTACACAAAGCAAATATATATGGTCGTCCACCAACCAATTTCATTTAAATTAACGAATAGTTTGTGGTGGGACTTAAATAAATAGTATCTTCATATGTTTTAACTTTTTCATGTTACTGATAGGATCTATTTAAATATTTAAAAAATCAGCTTCACGCTGTATCCCGCACACAGCAGGGTAGGCAGAGGGAACCTAGTGTTAAGATACTCCGTTCCCCACTTCCTGCCGAATTCTGGAGGCACTGCGCGTTGAGTGGCAGAACACAACGCCGCGCTTTGCCTCGACACCAGAGCGAAGAAATGGAAATATAAATTTAAGTAAATATTTTATCTCCTCGAGTGAGGATCGAACCCACAACCAGTCGGTCGGTTTTACAGTCACACTTTGTGCCCCTGCGTCACGACTGGCCTCAAGTATAAATAAAAAATTATGTTTTTTTGTTGCCTATTTTTCGCATTTTCATGCGAAACTGAGCGAGTTTGCAGTGATCGACTAGATATTTTCCTTATTTCACTTAGGAGTTAACCAAATAAAGTTAAAAAAATTAACCTTGACGAAATTTTCAAAAATACTTAACCCAAAAAGACTTAACAGTCTTCAAAATACCAGTTTGGTATGTCACCCTTATTTTGAGACATTTTCACGAAGTTAATGGAATGCCTGATAAGATAGTGGGTTCCCTTCCATTTAGAATCCTTTCTCAATTTGTCACTGTAATTAATGCAATTTATTTAACAAGCCGCATCATGTAAGACGCGGTGGTCTTAAAGTGAATGTCGAGTAAGTTAATTTTCTTTGAAGTATTATTAAATTTGAAATAGAACTATAAAAGCTAAGGAAATAATATATTTACTAGCAATAGTTTAAAATTTGTTGTGATATACCTAATATTATGTGTTACATAAATTTTATATAATATATAAAAATATAGAAAATCAGCTTCACGCTATATCTCGCGCATAGCATTGCTAGGCAGATAGAACTTAGTGTTAAGCCACTCCGTTCCCCACTTTGTTTATAATATCTTTTCGGTGAAAAAAAGAATGTGACTAAGAAGTTTTCTTTTTAAACAATTCATGTTATCATAATATGTTATGTAATAATTAATATGTAATGTTGAGTACTTCCTACGCATTAGCGAGAAGAATGCAAGAATGGATGTTGTGGGAGGCCCAAGGAGGCTTTACACCTGGAAGAGAGTATATGGATCAGATCTTTTCCCTCCGCATGATCACGGAAAACTTTTTGGCCTTTAACCAAAAAAAATTCTGTGCTTTTATGGACTTAGAAAAGGGGTTTTACAGAGTTGTAAGAGCGAAATTATAGGAGATACTACCCCGGTACAATGTGAGCGGACCCTTGCTGCAGACTGTAAAGTCTCTTTACAGAGATCAATCAGCCTGCGTGCGAGTCAGAGCTGGCATGTCGCCCTAGTTTGACATCCAATCGGGTTTTAAACAAACTTGCGCCATGTCAGCTTTCTTGTTCAATTTATATTGGGATAGCTGGCTCCAAGGAGTGAAACAAAGTGACGTGGAAGTGAAAGTAGGTGACTTAAGTGTAAATTGCCTGCTGTACGCAGATGATACATTGCTTATTGTATCATCACAATGCGAGTTGCAGGCATTTGTTACCACACTGAAAGAAGGGTATGAAAATAATGGTCTAAGCCTGAACGCGAATTCAAGGAGAGAAGACAAGGGTTCTGATTTTCGAAAGAAACGAAGAAAGGACGGAATGCAAGATCATTATTAATGGTATGTAAGCCATCAGCTTACCTGAGCGTTTTCGCAATAAAGAGATACACAGAATGGCAGGTACTGGCGAGGATGTCACGGTGAGAATAAAGAAGAACGTGCGCAGCTGGATTGGGCACGTGGGACGAATGAGTGATAAAATAATGGTAAAAAAGATTTATGATGGAAAAGTGAGTGGTAAAAGAGGTAGGGGGACACCTCGGTTGACCTTCGAAAACACAGTATCAAAGATACTGACAGAAGGTCACGTAAAAAGAATGAGGAGCCCTGAAGGGCATGTCTTAGAGGTTGATGACAGTGGACGAGGCGAAAGAGGTATGTAGTGACCGTAGCGTTTGGCGCCCCTTTCTGGGGATCAAGCGTGAAGTTAAGCTTAAGTTAAGTTGAGTACCTCCAGAATAGACAATATGTAACTGTTACCAGACACAGTTACCAGGTATATTTTCTATATTTTAACTAAAAATATTTTTTTATCGTCACAGATAGCATTAACACTATATTTGAATGTGTGTTTATGAATAAATTAAAAATAAATTACAAAATAGATAAACTATAATCATATGATCAACAATTCTGAATTTAATACCAATCAAGAAACAAAAAAGTCTGCCTAGTGCCAGTAAAATAACTTTTCATACTCCATATAAATTAAACCAGCTTGTCTAAAAGAGATAAGAGGCCAGTCGTGGCGCAGCGAGCGGCGCGAAGTGTGACTGTAAAACCCACTGGTTGTGGGTTCGATCCCCACTCGAGGAGATGAAATGTTTTCTTAAATTTATATTTCCATTTCTTAGCTCTGGTGTCGAGGTTAAGCGCGGCGTTGAGTTCTGCCACTCAACACGCTATGCCTCCAGAATTCGACAGAAAGTGGGGAACGGAGTCTCTTAACACTAGTTTCCCTCTGCCTACCGTGCTGTGTGCGGGATACAGCGTGAAGCTGATTGTTATTGATTGTATTGTCTAAAATTAAAATACCCGTACAAAAATATATATCAATCTTAATAAATAAACATTCATGGGACGTAAAAACGTATTAAAATTTATTGATGTGCACGAGACGTAATACGATTTGAGAAAATGTGAGTGTCTAACCGTGTTCGCTGCAGAAATGAAAAACAAATTGATACAATGGAATTTACAAATACTCCATTTGTCTTACTTATTGCTATTGTATTTTGTAGCAAAACAAGTTGTTATTATTATCATTTAAATTCAAGTGTTTTAATAGTATTAAGCAGAAATAATATTTTGAATATACATTTTTCCAATATTTCGAATATTAAAATTATAATAGGTGGAGTTGTATAAACATATTAAAAAACCGGACAAGCGCGAGTCGGGCTCATCCCCCGAGGGTTCCGTACAAAAATTGGAGGTGTCGAATTTTTCTGACATTCGCTCTGGTGTCGAGGCAAAGCGCGGCGTTGAGTTCCGCCACTCAGTGAAAATATATTTATGAGAACGGAGTGTCTTAATACTAGTTTCCCAGGTTCCCTCTGCTAGCTTCACGCTATATCCTGCACACATCAAAGTACGGAAAGGGAACCTAATGTTAAGAGTTTCCCGTTCCATATTTTCCGCCGAATTCTAGAGGAATTGCGTGTTGATTGTCGGAACTCAACGCCGCGCTTTACCTCGACACTAGAGCGAAGAAATGAAAATATAAATTTAAATAAATATTTTATTTTCCCGAGTGAGGATCGAACCCACAATCAGTTGCGTTTACAGTCACACATTTATGTCCCTGCGCCACGACTGGCCTAGAAATTGACTGGAATAAAAAGGCTTAATTAATCATTAGTCGACTCACTTCATCTCCATTTTGGTATACGAATGAAAGTTTCTAACAATTTCAAAGGGAACTTAGTTTACTGTGAACAACTGTATCAACTATTCCTAAGGCGGTAGTTATTTACACGCCGGGCACTTTATTTTAATATCACCTCTTAGAGAAATTGAAATTTATTGAAGCATTTATATAAACTATTTTCATTGTCTTTATTTGTTCATTTGTTTAGTAAATTTATTTACTTACAAAAAATTTTTACCCTATATTTGTTTGTCGATATAGAAGATTCTATTACTTATATTTATTATATTAAATTAGATATATTTTTTATTTCATTATTATAAAATAATATCTTTATTAGAGCAGTGTTGAGTTCTGCCACTCAACACGCAATGCCTCCAAAATTTGGCGAAAAGTGGGAAAGTTTAAAATGTTTATATATCAAATTTTGTAAATATAAAATAGTTATTGTTAAGTACTATTACATTAATGCATAAATGCAGTTTGAGATTCTATTTTTAACCAACTTCTGTAAAAGGAGGAGGGTATCAATTCAACAGTATTTTTTATATTTGTTACCTCAGAACTTTTGACTGGGTGATCCGATTTAGATGAGTCTTTAATTAATATACGTATTATTTCGACATTATAAAGGGAATCAAAATAAATAGGATACTTCCGGTTAACCTAGAGTTATGAAATTTGAGAGCTCTGGCTAAGCCAGAATTTCAGAAAAAGCTCGAGATTCCCAAATTTCGTATGGAAACCGCGGTGGGCGAGCCCGACTCGTGTTTGCCCGGTTTCTTTTATTGAAAAGTATACACTTCAAGGGTAGTTTGATGAATAATTGGTAATTTTCTGATTATAGGATCATTGAAATTGAAATTAAAATTGTAAAATCGGTTTTATTTGTTTAAAATTATAATTATTTAAAAGACTATTTAGAAGTTACTGCAAATAGTCAACATTTTATTCTATACTGATATAACGTTGGTCATGTGCGGTTTGATAGCACTAGCATTTATTACAGCGACATACAACAGAACTCATGGCCACTGCCACAATAATATATATTTTTATCCGACTACGGCGGAGCCAAAAGGATGTTTATTATCATTTATAATTATATGATATTTATAATTATGACATTTATAATGATATTATATGATATGCCTTATATGATATACGCTAAATATCTTAACTTATTTGACTTTGTCTATTTGTAACCGCTACGACAGTGGGTTCAATTTCTACTTATCTCCGGAACAAAGTATGAATAAATAAAAACAGAATGTCTTAACACTAGGTTCCCTCTGCATTTATTATGTTATATGCGGGGTACAGCTGAAAGCTGACTTTTCTTTAACCATTAATACAATCATGGTACCATTCTAAAAAATATTTACTAGTAAATTTGTCGATTAAAATGACGTCGTCATAAAAAACATATATTAAATTGTTATACCATATCAAAATATTCCTATTTATTTCCTACGTTTGAATACTAAATTTAACATCTACAATGATTGCTATCATTGTAGAACATGTATATAATATTTATTATAACGCAACGGAACTGATGCTCTGGAGTATTCGCATATATTATGTAAATATATCGTTCCAAACAATCCACCTGCTGGTTGAATGAGAATGGCGGTTACATTTGCAAATTGTTATATCGATTTATTTGTAGCAGCACTCGATGTGGTGCTTCATTATGTGATTGCACGTTGTATATTATTCGTTTGTTAGTAAAACGTTGAATGTATAATGTATGTACGACTCAATGATTAATTTTTCATTTTTCTTTTTCAATTTGAATTGTATATTGAAAAATGATTGAAAAAAAAAACATAACTAACATAAGCAACAAGGGCATATATACACATATACATATTTATACATTGTATCTAGGGTTGGGACATATTTTTATCGACATCATCGATATCACTTCGCCTGGATTGGTTTTGACTATTAAAAATTAACAATTAAAGCCCAATATTAATAATCTATCTCCAACGTAAATCTTCGATTGTTGCAGATATCTATCCAATCTCTAGAATGAATAGAATAGATTATTAATGTTGGGCGTAAATCGTTAACTCTAATCTCAAAAACCTTAATTTTTTAAAATATATTTTGGAATAAAAAAACCAAAACAGCAGAACCTTGACGTCAAAAGTATATGTTTTAAATGTCGTCAGAAAAAGAAAATAAATAAGTATAGGCAAATAAATAAGTAAGTAATAAGCAGTAGGGTTTTTAATTTATAAGTAAAACATAAAAAATGATGTAATTTATTACTAGACATGACTACCTAATAAAAAAATATATTTGTGGTATACACGGGATGCAGTGGAGCACCATATCACTGCAAGCGCGATGGTTGTGGGTTCGATATTCCCGTGAGGTAATTTTAATTCCTAAACTACTTTTAATTCCACGCTCATTTTTGGCGTTGAACACACAATATTTTGAACACTAAGTTCTTTCTACCTCTTCAGTTAAAACTTTGTGATTATTTAAAATACAAATAATGAAATCGTATCACTTGTTAGTTAACTAAGTAGTCCGACACGCTTTTAATGCAACCGTAACATTTGCTCCCACAATTGCAAAGCCAGCGTTGTGAAATACATTTGTGATATAAACAGCACATATTATTATGCACCTTTGTCTATTTTATATGAGAGGTGCTTTTAACACGCTTTTATTAGGTCTTTTACATACTAGATGTAAAAGACCAACTATGTAATGGAATTTAAGAATATGAATTACATGTTTGAGACCAGTTTGTTTGAGGCCAGTCGTGGCGCAAAGAGGTACAAAGTGTGACTGTAAAACCGAGTGGTTGTGGGTTCGATCCCCACTCGAGGAGATGAAATATTGACTTAAATTTATATTTCCATTTCTTCGCTCTGGTGTCGAGGCAAAGCGCGGCGTTGAGTTCTGCCACTCAACACGCAAGTGGGGAACGGAGTGTTACACACTAGGTTCCCTCTGCCTACCCTGCTGTGTGCGGGATACAACGTGAAGCTGATTTTAACTTTGATTTTTTTTTAATTACATGTACTTCTAATTGTTGTAACATCATAAAACTTGGCAATTATATTTAGATTAGATAACAATATAATATTATGGTAGCATCGATCTGGTCTGTTGATGGGACTGGAAGTTGCCTGATGGAACCTTGGATTGCCTACTAGTAAATTTATTGAGGTTAGACTCATTCGATTAGTATCTAAGATAACTAATTTAACCATCTATACTTTGTAATTCCAGAGTTATGCAGTGAATATCGACAGGAAAATTGATCAGATTATTGAAATATTATAATATTAAAATGTATTTCTATAGTATGTTCGCTTCTGGCATGCTCCTATGTGGAAGGTATGTGCGTTTCTAGTAAATGCATTGCATTTTTATATAAAGCTTGCTAAGAATTATTTATTACATTTATAGGTATCATATACTATGTCTTGCTTATCTTTATTAATATTTCACCGGTATCATAATTATGCTATGTCTTGCTTATCGGGTTAGTGTGCTAATGTAAATAAAATACGCAATGTAACTAAATACGAGATATGCATGCTATGCACATAATATGTATATATTTTTATATTTTGTTTTACTTTAACGATATACTTTTGTAGGCACCTGTTGTAGCTATTAAATTAAGAAGAGAAGGACGTAAATAAAACTTAGAAGTGAAAGAAGTATTTATAATATATTGGTTTGTTTGTATCATACTGTCCATTGTAGCTATACTGAATTTCTTGATGGCAATGAAAAAATTTTTAAATAATATTGTAGTACAAATGTTCTTATTGTATTCCTTTCTAAATTACCAATATATCTATTTATTACAGAATTTCGCGGAAAATATGGGGTGAAGTGTCTTAAAATTGGACTCCCTCTGCCTATCCTGCTAGGTGCGGGATACAGCGTGAAGCTAAAAAATATATTTATTAGCATAAAATGAATATTGTACGGGTGTATAAAATATATGACATTATTATGCTTTTCACATAGGACATTTTAAACGTGTTTATACCCCCAAAAAGCTTCATTTATCTCACTCTGAGCTTACTTTTGACGTACAAAATAGTGCTAGGTGCCACATTCTTTACTTTGTGAGGAAATACAACTAAAAGTATAATATATAACTATAAGTATAATATATAACTATAATACTAAAAGTATAATATATAACTATAATATTATAATATATATTATGTAAAAACGGAAAACTGATCTACATGATCTCTATTTGAATGGCTGGTATGAAAGAATTCTAGGACATTTTGCTCATGTGACGGAAAATGCATTTTGATGAACAATTTTGCAGGACGCAGATGGTTTCAAGTGGGAGCGATATTATATGGGAAATACCATGGATTCATCTTTAACTTTTAATTATTTTTACACTACAATAGATTTTTATACAAAAAATCGGACAAGCGCGAGTCAGATTCGCCCACTGAGGGTTCCGTACATACCTTTCCGTTCCGTATCCGTAATGCGGTGGGGGTCTCAAACTTTTTGTGAAATTATGGCTTAGCTTAGCTCTTTCATCTGATACCTCACTTGAACTAGATTTAAATACAAATGTAAAGTTTTCAGATTTTTCTAAACTAATACTACTTGTAGATGTTAGCTGCCAAATTTCGTAATTCTAGGTCAACCGAAAGTACCCTATTATTTTTTATATCTTTTATAATTTCGAGTTACGCATTTGTTTTCTATTTAAGGCTTTATTTTTTAGGATTTCACCACAAATGTATAGTTTTCCTGACTTAGTACTACCTGTAGATGATAAATTTTATAATTCTAGTATAGCGAGAAGTACCCTATTAATTTTGATTCGCCCGTCCGTCTGTCTGTCCTATATTTCAGGAACGCTTGGAGATATCGAATTGAAATTAAAATCATATACCTAGACCGACAACTCCATGATTTTCTGAGAAAAAAACATATTTCTACATTTATTTACAAAAAAGATATGGTCATATATATGGCCGAGGATTTTCTAAAATTCAGGCTTAGCTTAGCTAGAGCCCTTTCATATGATACCTCACTTGAACTACCCGCTTTAATATCAAATTTTTGCCTCCCTTTAAAAGCCATTATTTTTTAGGATTTAATGTGTGAGAAGAGAGTAAGATGCTAGCTGCTAAATTTCATAATTCTAGGTCAACTGGAAGTACCTTATGAATTTTCATTACCTTGATAATGTCGAAATACGTGCTTTTTGTGATACGAGTATAAATGACCATATCTTTTTTTTAAATTAATTGTAGAAATACGTTTTTTTTGCTCTTGACAGGTACATAGACAGACAGACGGACAACAAATTACCTAACAAATTAAGGATCTTATTAGGGTTGATTGTTTCCTTAAAAGTTACGGAACCCTAAAAATTACCACAGGACTTATTAAATGTTATACAAGTCTACCAAACGTTATAGACAACGTTCTAATAATTTAATCTGTAAACGCTTATTTCTTTTGTCGATTACGTACCGTAGAGGTTTGTACAGTCGACGAGAAAGGTTGTGCTATTCGATTATAGCATTTATTACTTTGAGAAAAGGCTTAGTATTGATATAACTAATGTTGCCTAGAGTACTTTTACTCGTTACATGAGTTATAGGGGGCTTACGATGCGAATTTAATAATGTAGATTCCAGTATGAAAGAAGAGGTCATTCTTTTATACTTCAGAAAGGTGCAAGTTTGAATACAATGTGAATTTAATAGAAAATTTATATAACAATTGTGTATTATGTCTTAATAGTTTCATTTGTTACTTTAAGCAAAGAATACATTGTATGTACTCATAGTTATAGATAATGTAATAATAAATATAAGATAGCGACAAAACAAAATTAAATATGTTGTGGCACAGAGTCTAAAAGTAAATGCGCCGGCCGTGGGTTCCATTCCCAATCGGGGAATGAATGAAGAAGTTGGATGATATTGATAATTGTTTTTAATTTTAACTTAAAAAAAATTCGCCGACCTCGTGTGATGTCACATTACCTTGATCAAGATCGACATATCATTAAGATAATATTATATTTATAGAGATTTTTTGAGTATCCTTATAAGCTAAATACTTTTTTCTTCATGGTATAATACTATTGATAAGGGGCCGTTCAAGTATTACGTAAGCACGTACGTCTTGGGTTTGTTTATTTTTGACGTGTTCAATGAAATATTTTTAAGAGAATTGCTTATTTTTGATGACATAGTTGGGGGTTAATAATTGCAAAAAAACTGCTTACGTAATACTAAGACTACACTTAAAGATGAGTAGTACACTAGTTAGTCCTCTGTTGTCACACGAGGTTGTGGGCGGCGATATTCACGTACCATCAAATGACATCTACCCTCATTTGTTTTTTTTTCTCTATAAAAAAAACAACTTTATTTACCATCCGAATTCAAAATATTGTACATACAGTGACTTCCATAGTTGAAACACTATTACAATTTTCTTTTATTTCAATTTTCACTTAAAATGGTAATATTTATTCTAATTATTTTATTTATTAGAAAAGTCAACACCATGCCTAAGAATTTATCGTCTATACGTCTACTACTAATATTCTAGGCTTAATAAAACTAAAACTCTAAGAAAATATTATATTAAACATTATTATTATTACAAAATACACAAAAGTAATAAAATATTATGATTTATCACTTCTATTCGTTTTTTGCCTACAAAGCTTCGTTTAAAGCGAATTTATGGCTTTGTTTTTCATAATAAGGGGCCGCGTATAAAGAGAATTATGATTCATTTTCTACCATTGCTTAATAAATTGAAGTCTAGTTCGCATAAAAACAAGATTATTCAAATATCCGTTGTCGTTAAACTAAATACATATTTCTTTCCAGATTTGCATATTTTTATTTCTATGTTATTTAATCATAGCTGCAAACTACTTGCAGCATATAATAAATGCGTGCAAATAATGTACAAACATTTTTAACATTTTTTAACACTTAGGATAGAAAAATATTTATTTAGTAAAAACGTATAAAAATGGTCGGGTTCCAAGGGGGGAGGGGGTTTCGCGGGTTCGAGTCCGGCTACATAAAAATTTTTATACGTTTTCTAAATAAATATTTACTTACATACATATATAAAGAGTAGGTTAAAATTCCAACTCACTGTTTCGGAGGATCACTGTGTAGTTAATACAAATATACTGATATGGATCGATAAGCGTGGATGTGAGATCGCATATATGGATGTGATTCATCATGGGTCATTATGTTTTTATCAGAAGCCAGTCGTGGCGCAGCGGCAGAAAGTGTGACTGTAAAACCGACTGGTTGTGGGTTCGATCCCCACTCGAGGAGATGAAATATTTATTTTATTTATATTTCCATTTCTTCGCTCTGGTGTTGAGGCTAAGCGCGGCGTTGAGTACTGCCACTCAACACGCAATGCCTCCAGAATTCGGCAGAAAGTGGGGAACGGAGTGTCTTAACACTAGGTTCCCTCTGCCTACTCTGCTGTGTACGGGATACAGCCTGAGGCTGACGTTTTTATTTATGAAATATCTATAAATTTTCACTTTTCTGTTACATATTGTCACTTTATTTTAAATTGTTTAACTGTAGGTCCACGAAAAGTATCCTATATGTGTTGATTACGCTGCGATTATCATACAAAATATAATACAACAGTATCGATGCATAAAAGCTCGTAATTTTCGAACTTTGACGCTTTATTTTTTTATGAGCCAAGTCACTGTAGACCTGAACATTTGATATTAATTTCATTTTCATTATTTTACGCGATCTCTTGATAGCTAGTCTTGACAGAAGAGAAAAACAAAGTGATCCTACAAGAGTTACGTTTTTTTCCTTTTGAGGTAAGGAACCCTAAAAATAAAATGAAAAGTTACTATTAATCCTTTACTTAACTCCTAAAGGATATAGTAGAGAAATTTTAGGGTGCTTACAGAGGACCTCTAGTTTTTGTTTATTTAGGATCTTTCAATTTGTTGTGCCGAATACCTAATAACAGTGAATGAAGTGAACATGAAAAGTTTCTATTTGATTTGTTTGCTTATTTAATTTAATATTTTTAATTTAACAAAATTTGACAGAAGTAGTATAGATTTATTTAAACAGAGGAGACAGACACTTAAGTCAGAAAAATTGTTGTTTTAGAAAATGTGTAAAAAAAATTATATTTCGATATTGGAACTCACACCCCTTGTTCGGTTTCTTCTTACAAAACCGTTCAAATATTTATACGTTTCCTTAAAACATATTTTAATAATATATTGATATTGATGATTGTACAATATGTATTGTACAATTGTATGAACAATAGCTTACCGATAAAATAATTAATTTTCAAAGGCAATTTGCTCGAATGCCGTCGGTCTTCCAGCACATGAGTGACGGTAATTCTAATATGACTGGCGCAGTGGCATCGGGAGCCCGGTTGTGACATATAGCGACAGTAACTTGCTGTCTGGCTGATGTATGGGAACCTGCGCTTAGCTACCACCGTTAGTAATCAATTGTAGTCCGACCACTACTTGAAAAGTTAATAATATATGCCAATTTAATTTTTCGCGTTTGTTTTTCTTTATTTGAATATAAAATGGGAAGTGATTTCCGTTCAGCAAATAGTAAACTTTTCGGTAACGTATCTTTGTTAAAATGTTATTTTAACAATTTTTCACAATATTTTTAATTAACGTTGTGCTTATTTTTAATTATAGAATTGTAAAAACCGTTTATTTAACTTAAAATGTTGATATTGTATATCGACTACATTGAAAAATTTGAACATTATACACTGTATAAAGTGTTTAAAGTTGAGTGAGTTTGTTATTACTTTTAGTACCATTTAGAGATACTGAAGTGATTACTATACTGACTAACATTATAATTTTTAAACATAAGACTAAAGTAAGATGTTTATATTTCACGTCACGTAAGAAGGTTTGTAATAACAAAATAATAATTATAGATATTAGAATATATAGATTTGGTCTAGTAAGATAGGTACTAATCTCTTAATAAGTACCTATCTGGCTAGACCAATTGTTTGTGGCTGGTATTATATATTATAATTATATCATAATATCGCTACACGGGGAGACCAAACAGTGACAAATTTGATATGCCCCTGGTATGATTAACGAGCAGTTGAAATTTCTTTGTTATTTAACACAATAGATGTGACAAATTTCGTCATTTGCCAAAAAAAACACTCTTGGCAAATTATGTTAAATTACGTTTTCTTTAGATTCACGCTGTATCCCGCACATAGCAGGGAGGCCAAAGGAATATATTCAGCAATATTTTATGTCAACGGACGACCACCTTAAACTTTAGTTATAAAATATTGAAGTATCCGCAGGTAGCAGTATCTACTATACTACTATAAATTTTACGATATTTTTATTTTCATGTGATAAAATTTCAAATAGAGATATTAGAGGATCTTGGAATGAACATAGGATACATTTTTCTCATATTTGTAATATTCTCGATATACACTAATATATTAAAATATTTTTCAATTTGATATATAATTTATTCCATGTTAATTACAACCATCGCTAAGCAATATGGAATTTCGTTGTTTTAAGAAAAGGTCGCCCAAAACGGGCTTCCTAAACGCTTTTATGGAGTGCACTGACTCAACCTTATGAAACATACATACAACAAAAACAATCCTTTACAAAAATTTTGTCCTTTAAAAAAATATATGTTTATCGCCGAAGATTGAGCTACAGTAACATTTGTATATATTTAATTTAAATATAAATTTATCTGGTTATTGTTATTGTATTTCCTATAATTTGGTATTCATCCTTATCAAAATAACCTTTAGCAAATCAACCTTTAGCATTTCATTTAGATTGAAATTATACTTTCCTGTACATCATTCTAATAAATACTTTAAAAGATATCACTGATTCAAAGTGAGCTAGCCTCCGAGCCGCACGGTACGACCGGCTCGAACGGGCAGACGACGTCGACGGTTTTGTAAATTGTCGTACATTTTCGATTTACTGTTAATTTTTATGCGGTTTATGCTGTTATTTATTAATTCATATTTTTTTATTGCTTCATTTTGCTTATTCGGGTAGTAGTAGATTAGTTATTTTATTTTTAATTTCTTGGTTTGATTAAATTATGTTTTATTGTGGTAATACTTTTGTGTTAATACTTTTAAATATTTATTTTACGTTGATGATATTGATAATATAGCCTTCCTTTTGTAAGGTTTTTTTTTATTAATAGTTTTTTTACGCTTACTTATTATTTTTTGTTAATTTTAATTAGTTTAGTATTTTTAGTTTAATATTTTAAATTTCCATGATTTACATTTACCTATTATTTTATTTATATTTACCTATTATTTGTTTATTTCAATTACTCAGTATTTATTCTAAAATTTAAAAATTTATTTTTCTTACTTACATATTATTATATTATTTTTTTCGGCGTATTATGGTTATCTGGACTTATATTTTCTTATTAAGCCTATTGAAAACTGAAAATAATTTCATAAATATATTAAATAAATATTCGTATGGTTCAAGCGGAATAATTTAAGATATGGCCGTTTATATCGCAAATAAATGCGTATTTAAAAACTATAAATGGAATCAAAATTAGATTATTAGTTTAATAGAGGGTACTTCCGATTGATCTAGAGTTATGAAATTTGGCAGCTAGCATCTACTAGCTAGCTTGTATTACTAGTTCAGGAAAAATATCTGAATACTATACATTTGTGACTAAATTCTAAAAAGTAAAAGTCATAAAAGTAGGGCAAATTTGGTGTCAAAGCCGCTAGTTCAAGTGACGTATCAGATGACAGAGCTCTCGCTAAGCTAAGCTTGAATTCCTGAAAAAGCTCGAGACCTCCAATTATTGTATGGAATTCTCGGTGTTTAATTTGTAATAACAATGCTTTTTAAAGGAATAATTCGTAAAATTACTTTTGAATTTGTGTAAAATATTTCAAGCTGCACAGCTACGCTACTTGACTGGGATTAACAGATCAAGAGTTGCAGATTTGTTACGACAGATATGCAAAGTACGTCCGCTGAGCTGACTCTCGGTGTACAGCACTCCGATATTTAAACTTAATATGATTTTTAAAAATTGCATTTGTAAGAATGACAAGACAATAATATATTAAATAAACTATATTTCTCTCTTCCATTGTAGTGAATGGAAGAAAAATAAATTCTTGTTGTAGAAATTGAAATTTCGCTATACTGTTAAATTAGATACATCCAAGCGTGCCTCGATGCAAATATAATATTATAATTACTAGCTTTACGCTATATACGCCCATATCAGCGTAGGCAGAGGGAACGCTTTCGCTCCCCACTTTCCGCAGATTCCTGAAGGCATTTTGTGATGTGTGGCGGAACTCAACGCCGTATTCTGTCTCGTTACCAGAGTGAAGAAATGAACATATTAAATATTTCATTTCCTCGGCTAGTAATCAAACCCACAAACTGTCGCGTTTACAGGCGCACGCTTGTGGTCATACACCACGACTTTAGTCCACGACGAATCTAATTATATGTAAACAAAAATCAAATAATGTTTTTTATTTAAGTCATGTATTAGTTGTATACGGGTAAAAATAAAAATTGTTTAGACAAAAGCTCTATTAAAACATTAAAACCGAACGTTCTAGAATTTCAATCTAGAAATAGACGATTTTTACCTATTAGTGGTTAGCAGTATGTGGACGTATAAAGTTAACCTAAAAGATTATCGTGGACTCAAATGAAAAGTGACCCGCGCTGTAAGCTCGGAATTAATTGAAGCCTTTTATGTGCTGAAATTTTGGCTCAGAGCCTAAAATAATATA
>JAATLQ010020665.1:13019-34857 GCA_013421005.1 Heliconius erato x Heliconius himera | reverse complement strand
TATATTATTTTAGGCTCTGAGCCAAAATTTCAGCACATAAAAGGCTTCAATTAATTCCGAGCTTACAGCGCGGGTCACTTTTCATTTGAGTCCACGATAATCTTTTAGGTTAACTTTATACGTCCACATACTGCTAACCACTAATAGGTAAAAATCGTCTATTTCTAGATTGAAATTCTAGAACGTTCGGTTTTAATGTTTTAATAGAGCTTTTGTCTAAACAATTTTTATTTTTACCCATGTACAACTAATACATGACGTAAATATAAAACATTATTTGATTTTTGTTTACATATAATTAGATTCGTCGTGGACTAAAGTCGTGGTGTATGTGCACAAGCGTGCGCCTGTAAACGCGACAGCTTGTGGGTTTGATTACTAGCCGAGGAAATGAAATATTTAATATGTCATGTCAATTCACTCTGGTAACGAGGCAAAATACGGCGTTGAGTTCCGCCACACATGACAAAATGCCTTCAGAATTCCGCGGAAAGTGGGCAGCGAAAGCGTTCCCTCTGCCTACGCTGCTATGGACGTATATAGCGTAAAGCTAGTAATTATAATATTCTTTTTGAATCGAGGCACGTTTGGATGTATCTAATTTAACAGTATAGCGAAATTTCAATTCCTACAATAAGAATTTATTTTTCTTCTATTCACTACAATGCAAGGGAGAAATATAGTTTATTTAATATATCATTGTCCTGTCATTCTTACAAATGCGATTTTTATAAATCATATTAAGTTTAAATATTGGAGTGCTGTACACCGAGAGTCAGCTCAGCGGACGTACTTTGCATATCTGTCGTAACAAATCTGCAACTTTGATCTGTTAATCCCAGTAAAGTAGCGTTGCTGTGCAGCTTGAAATATTTTACACAAATTCAAAAGTAATTTTACGAATTATTCCTTTAAAAAGCATTGTTATTATAAATAAAACACCGAGAATTCCATACAATAATTGGAGGTCTCGAGCTTTTTCAGGAATTTAAGCTTAGCTTAGCGAGAGCCCTGTCATCTGATACGTCACTTGAACTAGCGGCTTTGACACCAAATTTGCCCTACTTTTAATACTTTTACTTTTTAGAATTTAGTCACAAATGTATAGTATTCAGATGTTTTTCCTGAACTTGTAATACAAGCTAGCTAGTAGATGTTAGCTGCCAAATTTCATAACTCTAGATCAATCGGAAGTACCCTCTATTAATCTAATAATCTAATTTTGATTCCATTTATAGTTTTTAAATACGCATTTATTTGCGATATAATCTTAAATTATTCCGCTTGAACCATACGAATATTTATTTAATATATTTATGAAATTATTTTCAGTTTTCAATAGGCTTAATAAGAAAATATAAGTCCAGATAACCATAATAAGCCGAAAAAAAAATTATAATAATATGTAAGTAAGAGAAAAGAAAATTTTAATTATTTGAATAAATACTGAGTAATTGAAATAAACAAATAATAGGTAAATATAAATAAAATAATAGGTAAATGTAAATCATGGAAATTTAAAATATTAGAAAAAATACTAAACTAATTAAAATTAACAAAAAATAATAAGTAAGCGTAAAAAAACTATTAATAAAAAAAAATCTTACAAAAGGAAGGCTTTATTATTAATATCATCAACGTAAAATAAATATTTAAAAGTATTAACACAAAAGTATTACCAGAATAAAACAAAATTTAATCAAACCAAGAAATTTAAAAAATATGCATAGTTACTACAACTTGTGAGAAAAAAAGCATATTTTTGTTTAGAAAACTACCAATATTATTATATTAAATATATTTTTTTAAACAATTTTTGATAGTGTATGTGTTTTACCTGACTATTATCATATCGATGAACGATCGAAAAATATTTAAAGAATCAATATATTAGCCGACCTAATGTTATTTTTTTATCTTTCATATACAAAATTAACATTTCTCTCTTTCTCTAGATATTTTTATTATGTATAGAGATAGAGATTAATATTTTCATTTTCTTACTTTGGTGCCAAGGCAATAGCCCGGTGTAGAGCTCCGCCATTCAGCACAGAATGAAAATGTAGAACGGAGTGTCATGACACTAGGTTCCCTCTGCCTACCCTGCTATGTGCGAGATAAAGCGTAAGGCTGATTTTTTTTTCAAGAAATATGTATATTCGAATGAATAACGTTTTGTGAATAGATTGTATGTTGATATTTTAGTTTCTCGTACATGAGAAATTTACTGCTTCTTGCTACAACTTCTACACAATATCTAAGAACTTTTAATATGTTGTCTCAAAGGAAAATATATACTACGCGAGACTCAAAGTTTAAAGTAGCTTAAGAAACTGATCGCGTGCTCTAAGATATGTTAATGTTGCCAGTTCTACATTAAAACACTACGCTTTATATTTTGTATGTGACTTATACTTTAAAATTTGGTTTTGAAAAGCAGAAATGAAATATTTTGATCGTTTTTGATAAAATACTACTAAATTTAAAATAATAATGTATTCAATAAAAGCGGCCGATTTTCTGAAATCGTTTAATAAATTACAATATTTTTTAAATAAAATGTCAACATTTATAACAGACCACTAGAAATAGATATACCATTAAATTTATGCAATAGAATTAACATATAAATAATGTATACAAACTTGTATACGAGAACTGGGTATCTCGTTGGGCATAATTCAAATTTAAGCGAAACGGCGAGGATATCGTTCACAAACTGGTTAATATGCTCGAACTGTCGCCGTTACCGAAGTCCCTAGTTCATTACATTTTCGTAGCGCTTACTTACAATGTAAAATTAGGGGATTTGGTAAAAGTCCAATGTCAAACTGAAACTTGATTATTTATATAAATTTAGTAAATATAAAAGTACTTGCAAATGGAGAATACAATGAATGTTTATGATCCCTCTATGTTACAAAGACAAAGCGCGGCATTGAGTTCTGCCACAACAACACGCAATGTCTTTAAAATTGGTCGAAAATTGGGAAGTGGATTTCAATTTCCAATTTATCCAGCATATACCTTACGTAAATATATAGATACTCGTAAAATGTAATAATTATCTGTACTCTGTAGACAATAAAACGAAATAATGAAACTTGTATTTTAAATATTTATATTATGTCAAATTTGTGACTTTCTAATAATTTCTTCATAATCAATATTATTTTAATTTATTGTTAATTCTTTTCAAATTTATCAATTATTATGGAAAAAAAACAAGTGACTTATTGCACGGACTTGGAAAAGTCTGTAATCACTAGTAACTTTGAGCGACGTGGCTGGGTTCAAGTGGGGCCTGAAGAAGATTAGAATTTTTACTGGTCCTTCACACAAAACTGTCGTAGCTTATTCAGCATAGACAGTGGATACAGAATGACTGACAATCAAATAATCAACTACTTTCCGAACCACTACGAGCTGTCTCGTAAAGACTTACTGGTGAAAAATATTAAACATTATCGCAAGGAGCTAGAACGTGAAGGTAACCCTTTGGCTGAAAAATCAGAATTGACATTACCTAATGGACAAACTGTAATGAGATATACACACCTGGACTGGACCCCAGTCACCTACGTGCTACCCGCCGACTATAATATGTTCGTTGAAGAATATCGAAAATCACCTCAAAGCACTTGGATCATGAAACCTTGTGGGAAATCACAAGGGGCCGGTATCTTCCTAATAAACAAGCTTTCAAAACTTAAGAAGTGGTCCCGCGAAGTGAAAGCTCCATTACACCCACAACTCGGAAGTAAGGAAAGTTACGTGATCTCGCGATATATTGACAATCCCCTGTTGATTGGGGGTAAGAAATTCGATCTGAGACTATACGTTTTGGTGACATCATTCCGGCCCCTCAAAGCTTATTTGTTTCGACATGGATTCTGTAGATTTTGTACCGTGAAATATGATACTAGCGTGACAGAATTGGACAATATGTACGTTCACTTAACAAATGTTAGCGTTCAAAAGCACGGCGGCGACTATAACAGTTTACATGGTGGTAAAATGAGTATACAAAATTTTCGGCTATATTTAGAAGGTACGCGCGGTCGTTCGGTGACCGATAAACTATTCGCTGACATGCAATGGCTGATAGTCCACTCTCTGAAATCTGTTGCGCCAGTAATGGCCAACGACCGCCATTGTTTCGAATGTTACGGGTATGACATTATTATAGATAATCAACTGAAGCCGTGGCTTGTTGAAGTGAACGCGTCCCCTTCCTTGCAATCGACTACCCACAACGACAGGATATTAAAATATAAATTGATCGATAATATCATTTCGGTGGTGGTGCCTCCAGACGGAATACCCGACGCTCGGTGGAATAAAACTCCAAGCGACGAAGCCTTAGGTGACTTCGACGTACTGATCGATGAGGAACTAATGGAGAGGGAAGACGCAACTTCACGCTATAATAAAAATCGATTTAGAACTGGAATTTGTTAGTGTACGTTTTTTAGCAGCTTTATGTATATAATATAACTTTATGTATGTGTTTGAGATAACATCGATTAATCATTAAAAATGTCGAAAATCAGTTTTTATTCCTTTATGAATAGAATTGATTTATTTAATAAATATATAATGCAATAACTATATTGGCTATATACATTTTACCTTAATTTACTTGCACTACTTTTACAAAAAAAAATAACATAAAACAATAACAAAAAAATACTTTTACAAAAAATATCTTATCACAAAAAAAAAATACTTTAACAAAAAATATCAGGTCTGTTTCGTGCTTATAATATGTATGGGCTTGTGGTTTACAATAACATATTATTGTCTCCTTTTTAAATACAATATTTAGGATTAAATCTACTTTTAAAATATATACAGATTATAAAATTATTTTAAAGATATTGTTTATCTATTCTATAACCAAATGCAATGTCTAACCAAAAATAGATAAATTGCTGTCTTATAATTTTTCTCCCAAATTGAAGTCGAAGTTCACTTTTGGTAATTTGATTTTCAGCTTCACGCTGTGTCACGCTGTAGCGGGATAGGAGCCTATTGCTAAAACACTGTTTTCCCCACTGTCCTCAAAATTTCGGCGAAACTCAACGCTGCGCTTTGCCTCGACACCAGACCAAAAAAAAAATTATAAAATATTTGATTTCCTCGTGTGCGAATCGAACCCAGAACTGTGCATTGACTGTGTGTGTTCATTATACGTAGATTATATAGATTTAATGCAACTACTATTAATGCAAATTATATTAATGAGCCTAACTCATTCATTATATAGTATATTTTGTCAAAACACACGAAGACAATTAACACAGAATATTAAGCAATATGCAGATTCGCTATTTGCAATGCAATCACATGAAACATCGCCACTTACAATCTATATTAACTTTCCGAATGGATTCGATGGTACTGTGCCAAGTTAGCCACTCGGCGCCTATTAAACCACAAGTAACACTAACAAGCTAGGAAATAAATAAAAATATGAAATGTATATTTCTTTTTTTTTTCGTTATATTTTTGTTTTTACCTTTTTTGCATTAAGCGGAGTATAAATTCAGAAAACAAATCAGCTTCACGCTGTAGCCCGTACACAGCAGGGTTGGTAGAGGGAACATAGTGTTAAGACACTTCGTTCCCACTTAGTGCCGAATTTTTTGAGGAATTACGTGTTGAGTGGCGGAACTCAACGCCGGCCTTTGTCTTGATGCTACAGCAAAGAAATTAAAATATTAATATATAATTATTCAATTCCTCGAGTGGGGATCGAACCCACAACCGTCGCGTTACAGTCACACCCTTGTGCCCCTGTACCACTACGGCTTCTACACAGAAAATACTTAGGGATAAATATAATTTATCTTAATCTATAAAGAATCTAAATGTTGTGATGTCGTCAGTTTGTTTAATTTGTTCAAAAATATTTATTCGTATTATTTTTAACTCATTATGTATAATTTTATGATAGTATATCACACTTCACTTCAAGAGTAGCCTCTTGAGTGTATTCCTTAGTTAGAATAAAATTTACATGATTTTCCAAATTTTCATAATATTATAAGAGTTAATGTTTTTCCAATAATGTGATACAGATAAATGACAATAAACATTAAATTTTAAGACGAGAGGAAGTTCAATTTGCATTTTTATACGAAATACATAAAGAAATCCACTCCACTCAACACGCAACACGCAATGCCTCGGCAGAAAGTGGGCAACGGAGTGTCTTGTCGTTCCCTCTGTCTACCCTGCTGTGTGCGGGATACAGCGTGAAGCTCATTTGATTCATAAAGAAATAAATACATTAGTTAATTTTGACCCCGTGATATAATCATACAAAATACTAAGCATTAAATTTTAATATTATGTTTATTTTTCTTTAGAAAGAATAGATATAGATTATAAAATAAAATAAAATTACTAAATAGCTCGATATGTCTAGAACTCTACAGATATTGTTTTAATAGTTTCCATAGGCTTCATTTCTTTCATGTGTACAATAAAACAAACCCTGAAGACTTTATCTAATCTTAGTAAAAAATATTGTAAAATACATATTTATTAGAAAAATGTAAAGATAACTATTATTTCACAAAAATGGACTAAAGCATATAAAAAAGGAAACAAGATAATTCCGTTACCATTATAAATTAGAACAAAAATAACATTGCTTTAACGAAGTAATTATTAAATGTATTTTTAAAGGAAATGAAAATACAGATGAGGTAAAAAAGATTTTTTTTTTGAAATTGAAAAATTCAATTTTCCGAATTTCATTAAGCTTTATGTACATTTGCAGCGTCAGTTTTTAAAGGTTTTTGTTAAAAACCTATTTCAACTGAATTATTATTTTTTCGTGAATGATTTTCATTTTTAATAAAGCGATACAAGCTAGTGAACAACTAACACAATGCGATATATTTTTATACAATAAATAGAAACAGATAATAAGTCACTGCACATTCTGACTACTTCGACAAGGTGATGGATGGCTTTTAAGGATATGTAGAATCCGGCATAAAAAATAAATATCAATTTTTACCTCATAACTCATAGAATTTCCGCGTTGCAAAAATCAACTTACAAAAACGCAGAAAACGCATTAGTTTGTATATGGAAATATTTTTTTTAATAAATTAAATCGTCCTAAAGTTAGTACTGCACCTCCTGAAAGTACCATTCAAAATATAAAGTTTTCAAACAGAATTAGAATTAGATTTATACACAATCAAATTCGATTACCGTCATCATTACTAATGCTTCACACGTTATTCCATTACATTAATTTAATTATCGTTTGTATCGCTGATACTTCGATTTCATATTGAAATTTAACGCACCGTCGATTTTATTCGCTTCAGCGTAGAAATGTATGAATAAATTAGCTCAATTCTATTACACGTGTCTAATGAATTATAATTTTGTAATTGATACCGTGTCGTGGGGAGGCCTTGTACGCGATGCCTTATTTCCATAATAAGCTGAAGCTGATTTTATTATGGCCTAAATATCAGTGTTAATGTTTCTTTTTTTCTCAGCTTCACGCTGTATCCTGCAAAACATGGTAGACAAAGGGAGCCCAGTGTTAAGAAACACCGTGCCCCATTTTCTGGGAGTCGGATTAGACCACTGAGGGTTCCGTAAGTGGGGCTTGCGGGCGTATTAATTTTGTATGAAATTAAATATCTTTACATTACTTAAAATATCCCATTTTTACTTTTAGGTTTTTTTTATTTCTTTTATAAGTTCTCACTTCGCGCCAAATTATTTAACCTATAAGTCCACTAAAAGTACCTTATACAAGTAGACTCATTACGCCGTGAACTTTATACATAAAATATATTAAAAACGATGCATAAATGCTAATACCTTTTGGTTGCGTTAACTTAGAAGCTTATTTTTTTCTGTGGCCCCAGAAACCGTAGATCTTAAAAATTTGATTCTATAAGGGTTTCTTTTTTTGAGGTACGGAATCCTAAAAATTACATATTCATAATAATAATGTTTTTTAGCAAAAAGCTTACAACCGTGCAACTTTAACAAAAGACAATATCTGCAGATAACGTCTCAGTCGCAATGAATATAGATATGTGTGTATCTACATTTAATGCCCTGCATCTTATCACAGAACCCTCGTCAAGTTGGCATTTACAAACTTCGCGTGTGTTACTTTTTAATATGTTTATATATATAAACACATATGTGTAGTTCTTGAATATTATTATAAGTCATAACAGTTTTTTTTTTCACGCTGTATCCCGCATATAACCGGGTAGGCAGAGAGAATTAGCAGAGAGAGCAGAGAGTCTAGTATTAAGACTCAGTTTTCCACTATCCGCCGAATTTTCGAGGCATTGCTTGTTGACTGGCGGAACTCAATGACGCGCTTTGCCTTGGTACAGATAAAATATGAAAATATTAATCTATATAAATAATAAAACAGTATTTTTTTTATTATTTTTGACTGAAATGAATAGAGGTTGAAGAGAATAAAAGAAAGCAAAAATATATTTTTTTATTATTGTCTGTCTGTATGATCACGCTTATTTCCGAAAGTACTAAACCGATTTATTTAAAACTTTCATCAATTGTGTTTGTGTGTGTTTAAGTCAGCAAAATATTGAGTTTGTTTCAACAAAATCAGTTCATTAAAAATTAGTTATCGTCATTTGAATGAACTAAAAATAAAATTTGAAAAAAATGGAAACATTCATGAAACTGCTACGGAATTCTCAGTTCACGTGTACGACTCGAACTTGACCGAAGATGTTGATTATTCTATAAATTCAAGCTAAACTAAATTGAATGATGGAATGAACGTACAATTGTCAATTTTTTTTAAGAAAAAATAGCATTTTCGCGCAAAGGAAATGAAAAAAAAAAATAAGGGTAAAGGATGCTGGCAACCATTTATACTCCGGCCACAATCAGTTTATCAGATATTGAACACATCACGTTGCGGTTCTCTTTTCCGTTTATTTCATCCTATTTTCTTTTATACACGAATCGTATCAATCTGCGTAAATCGAAATTTCACAAACTTAGCTGGTGGAATTGATTTTGCAACTTACATAAGAAAAAGACATCTGGTAACTCAATCAAAAATATAATTTTTTTAAGGGGAATTCCCATTTCATAAAGCATCTATACTCTTATAATAAAATGGAAGAGTTTCTTTCTTTGTTTGTTTGTTTAAACGTTAAGATCTCTGGAACTACTGGTCGAATTTCCTTTTTTTTTTACTTTATATGAAAGCTACATTCCTCAGGGTTGCTATGGGCTACATAACATTACGGTTTAATTGTTAGTTAGTGTAAATTGACGAAATAACAATAAATAATTAAATATATGCATGCAACACCAGATATCTATCTCCTATAAATAATTCACAATAAGGCAATTTTTGACAAAGAATAATTTAAAATTGTTAGGTGATATTTTAAAGATATTGAAACTAAGCGAGAACTTATTTTTTTAGAAAATATAAATTAAACTAAGTCAACGGTGTGATTACGGCCGCAGGCCTAGGAATCGGGACCGCGAGGAGCGCCCTTACCACCGATTCGTCTTCACAAGCAGCCACGTAGTGCTTGCATTTTGAATTACATGTAAATGTAATTGAATGTATAAATTATATTGGTTATCATAACCAATCTCATGCCATAAGCAGCATAATAACAAAACATATAGGCGGTATGCGGGCGAAGACGGGAGTCGGCCCCTAGTATAGTTTATAAAAATAATATTTTATTATAAAGTCAAATATTAAATAAATTATATTATCGACTTAAACGTTATTTAGTAAAATCATTTTCTACTTAACAATGCCTGGCTATAAACGGATAGTTGTGGATTCGATTTCCACTTAGGGGAATCATTTATTATTATTTTCTTGTTTTGGTAACACAAAGTGTAGCGTTGACCACTCAACTAGATTTCGAGCGAAGGACCGTTGCTAGCACTTAATACTATGTTATTATATTAATGCAACTATTTAATGCATAAAACGTGAAAGTGGGGTAAGCAGAGGGAACCTGGGAATCTAGGTGCTCCATTTTCCATTAAGACATTTCCGTTCTCCAGTTTCCTACAAATGGTTGAGGTGTTGCGTGTTCCGTGCGGAAGTGAGCGATGAAAATGAAAATATTGAATAATTAATTTACTGAGTGGAAATCGAACCCACAACTATTATTAAGGTGAAAAAGCTGAATGTAGGTAACTCCTATAAATTTCAAACATACTCTCTGTACTGCATCAAGTACTCGTATGTTAATACAGGTCGTTGTATCATCAGCTTTAAAGCTTTACTGCTGCTATAACCGACCATTAAAACGCCAGCACAAAAAGACTGCCATTGAATTAAAGCTGAGTAAGGCTTTCCTTTTTTGTATTTTAAATTTATTTACGTTTATAATGTGGTTTAAATATCCAAATATATATTCTTAACAATTAGTTTTTTTTTAATTCAGTGGAAAGTGGTGAACGGAGTGTTTTGACACTAGGTTTCCTCTGTCTGATCTGGTATATGCAGCATACAGCGGAAACTAAGAAAAAAATTAAACGCATAAACAGGCCATATGAATCAAGTTAGTAATGATTTGAATAGATTCAGTTTTTTTCTTTCCAAACGCATTTCATTTGCTGCGTTTTTTTTTTCATTTTATTGGCTTTTTGAATTACACTTAATGAAGTATCATTAAAAAGAGAACCGGAGTACCGTTTCTCTTTCAGAATCTCCGCATTTTTCCTCATTAGACTGTGTAATAATAAGGAAAAATGCGGGACATAACAAGTTCCTTTTGAGATGCAAGCCTATAACAATCACAATGAATTATTAGGTATAACAAGCAAATGGCACCATTACCAATTCAAAAATATATCTTTTTTTTTTCAGATTCACGCTGTATCCCGCATATACCAGAGCAGCCTAAGGAAATCTACTGTTTAGACACTCTGTTCCTCACTATCCACCGGAATCATTGCAACGCATTGCGTGTTGAGTTTACGGAATCACGCTGCGCGTCACCATGTTTCTAGAGCGAGGAAATGAAAATATTAAATATCTTATTCCCACGGGAAGGATCCGAACCCACAACTATCGCGCTTACAGTCAAATGGACTCAAAATACATAATAATACACAGTAAACAATCAATATCCGTAACTTTACTAATTATTCAATATCAACTATGTATCTCAAATTCTCTTGTAATTCGAAGCAAGAGTAACCTCAAGTTCGAAACATTAAATGGAGTAGGTTTATCCACAAGTTTAATTCGAATTTAATTGTAGTGACAAGTCATATTGTCAATGCTAGCAATCGCAATGAACATGACTTTCGCTTGGTTATTATTATATCAGCTTCACGCTGTATCCCGCACACAGCAGGATAGGCAGAGGGAACCTAGTGTTAAGACACTCCATTCCCCACTTTCTGCCAAATTCTGGTGGCATTGCGTGTTAAGTGGCAGAACTCAACGCGCAAACTCCGCGCTTTGCTGGACACTAGAGTGAAGAAATGGAAATATAAATTTAAGTAAATATTTCATCTCCTTGATTCGGGATCGAACCCAGAACCAGTCGGTTTTACAGATTATTGTTATTATTATTATTTATTTGAGTCTTGCTCTTGCTTACTGAAAAAAACAACTCAAACAATTCAGAGTTGCGCTAGAATTGTGTCATTTATACTAGGTTCCCTCTGCCTATACTGCTGAGAAACCAACAAAAAATATACCTCAGTAATTATTTTTATTAAAGATTTATGATAAATTTGAAATTAGTAAAAAAGGAAACCCATGTTTTGTATCGACCGATAAAATATTTTCTATAAAGTATAAAACAATGGACCATTGAATAAGTTTTTCAATCGTCTAAATTGTTCGTATTGGGAATCTTTGAGTGAATTTATTATGTTTTGTTTTATTATTTTTTTTAAGAAAATGTTTAATTATTCATACATGTTTTTATTAAATAAATCGTGTTGGGTATTGTATATGTTAGGTGGCTTGAACTACTAAAGTTACATTTGGTCATATTCTTTTGATTTTTATTCCTCACTTTCCGCTGAATTCTGGAGGCATTACGTTTTGTGTGACGAAACTCAACACCGCGCTTTGCCTCAACTCCAAAGCGATCAAATGAAAATATAAATTTATACAATTTTTTTATTCCTTCGAGTGGAAATCGAACCCAGGACCAGTGACGTATATGTGGTACTAGATATAAGACTTATTTAGAGGTATATTATTTCATAATTGTAAATCATTTACTTACGATTATGATTGGCTTCTATATTTATAAATTATTTTAAATATCATTTTTATAGTATGGATTTAAAAGATTCCACTTTTATAATAACGATCTACCGCTAAAAGTATCACTTTGCAGTGATACTTTTAGCGGTAGATCGTTAGAGTATCGATACAAACCTGCCAACCTGTCCTGCCCTTGCCATTCTAATGCTGCGAATTAATTAAAGAACGAAGCAGCATATTCGAAGCAGACTAATTAGAGATTTATGAGTTCACGTCCTCGATTCGATCGCATTTGAAACTTTGTTTTCATTTTAATTAGTAATTTCGTATTTTTAAACATTTTAAAAGTTTTATTCCACACTTAGAAAAGAAAACGTATATTTTTTTATAAAAATCCTGCTACGTTCAAAATGTTTATACCTTTTCTTAATAAGTAAATTCTTAATATAGCCATTAAAAAACAAAATAATTTTATTTAATTTTGTTGCTAAGTATAAATAGTTTTAAGTTATTGAAAAATAATTCTCTCTAATCTTCTCAATTACGTTAAAATAATATTTTCATTCAAATAAATCTATAAAATAAGCAGAAAATTTAATTTATACTACAGCATAGAAAGCTCTGAAGGGCGCTCCAAAAATCTTAAATGGGACCTTTTACGGTTTGTATAAATCTGTCAATGTGAAATCGGTTTGTGAATGCCTCAATCGAAAAGTAATTTCTCAAAGCAATAGTATTTATTGAAATTGTGAGGAGCGGTGAGGTTTATGGAAACAGAAATATACTTAGCTGTATAGATTTTCTTTTAGTTTTCCTTTTAATATTTTTTATTCTTTAAAAAAATTGAGAAAGTGCTAGTTAGACTCGCCCACCGAGGCTTCCGTACGCATTGCAAGATTGTGGGTTAACGTGAATGACAACTTATAAAAGTTGCCAAACTTAATCTCACTCAGTTCACACTCTACTTTATATATCATGGGGAGTATTTTGGAGAACCTGTTACCTACCTGAATTTTCTAACTGCACAGTACGTCACAATCTTAAGTGCCATCGACACCAACTGGATACGTGGCAGTCCACTACTGTGTGGTTTCGTAGGAACTTCCTTCCACGCGCCGTGCAACTGTGGAATGGCCTACCTACGGCAGTGTTTCCAAGTCAATACGAGTTGGGTACCTTCAAATACTTCGTCTATCTCCATCTTAAAGGCCGGCAACGGACCTGCAGCTCGTCTGGTATTACACATGGTCGTAGGCGGCGGCGACTACTTACCAGGCATCCTCATAAAGGCATCTCATAAATGGTCTTGACAGACAAACAGACGTGCAATAAAGTAAACCTATGATTGTTCCGGTTTATTTCTTTTGAGGTACGGAAACCTAAAAATGAATTTAGCCTTGTTTTTGTTGTTATTTTTAACTTATATTTTATAAGGTATTCTTTGTTTTTCTTCTATATCTGTGAAAATCAGATCATTCAACTGTAGAACAATACCACGCAATTAAAAAAATAATGAAATTTTGATTGTAGTTTTCCAATTATTATTTTAAATTCATTTTATTATTCTCATATAAACTATACTATAAAACCATATAAATTATTATTTCAATTTACAATGGCATTTGCTTATGCTTTACTTAGTCAGTTTAATTTATGATTACTATAAGAGATTGTGATCCTTAATATCATAATATTGTCAAAAATAAAAACTTTAAACTAAAAGAACACCTGCCAAAAAATATTACAATATGTTTGAAAAATTGTAAATCAGGCCAGTCGTAGCGCAGCGGCACAAAGTGTGACTGTAAAACTGGTTGTGGGTTCGATCCCCACTCGAGGAGATGAAATATTCACGTAAATTTATATTTCCATTTCTTCGCTCTGGTGTCGAGGCAAAGCGCGGCGTTGAGTTCTGCCACTTAACACGCAATGCCTCCAGAATTCGGCAGAAAGTGGGGATTGGAGTGTCTTACACTAGGTTCCCTCTGCCTACCCTGCTGTGTGCGGGATACAGCGTGAAGCTGATTTATTTATTTATTTATTTTTTATAAAAATTTTATACTCATTTAATGAGTGCGTATACCCTCAAAATTATTTTTTTCAACTTTTATAAATAATTTTACCAAAAGCTTCTTTATTTAGATTATAAAGAAGACTTTTATATAAAGCAAGAAATATTAAAGTTTATGTATCTTATGTGCTCTATAGAAGTGCTTATGTAAAGCTGGTGTGCCCTTTCAAGACGAACAAATGGTCGCTATTTAAGCTTTCCCTTTCAGACCCGCCTTGTCAGTAGTTAGGCACACTCAACCGCTTTACGCCGGATTATTTGAAACCTTTGTACACGGAAAGTATAAGGCAGGCTTGTGGAGGTAAGATGTTTCACTTAACTGCTTGCTACCTTATTTCCTTCTTTGTACATGTAAATTATGTGATGTATGTTACTTATGGAAGAAAAATATGTTTTTAAACTTCGTTTTCATTTGGTCGATTATTTTATAAACATAGGGTTTTAGTTTTAATTTACCATTTCTTAATAGTAACTAGGCCAGTCGTGGCGCAGCGGCACGAGGTGTGACTGCAAAACCGACTGGTTGTGGGTTCGATCCAAACTCGAGGAGATGAAATATTTACTTAAATTTATATTTCTATTTCTTCGCTCTGGTCTCGAGGTTAAGCGCGGCGTTGAGTTCTGCCATTCAACACGCAATGCCTCCAGAATTCGGCAGAAAGTTGGGAACGGAGTGTCTTAACACTAGGTTCCCGCTGTCTACCTTGCTGTGTGCGGGATACAGCGTGAAGTTGATGATTGTTAATACTAAATATATTGCAGTAAAAATTAAATCATACTAGATACTGTTATAAAAGGAATAAAATATTTATTAATAAAATGTTATTTAATTCTTCTACTTATAACAATCATATTATTGTACTTTTTCAGCAAGCGCCATGTTTTGATTAAATAGAGCTTTTGGGAAAACACATTCGCGCAAAGAAAAATAATAAAGTAGCTTTTTTATCGACTTCGCTCATACTACATTTGGATTGCCTTGGAAAAAGAAAATTACATTTATTAATAGTATAAAACTGATGTATGTATATGGTTTAGGTACTGACAAATAAATAAACAATATTTTTATTTATTTTATATTAGATATCTTCATTTACAAGGAATACAGCGACTGAATGTAATCGCGTTAGTAGTGGATTCGATTTCTATTCGGAGGAATTAATCATTTTCATTTTCTCGCTGTGGCAACAAACACTATAGATAATCACAACACCAGTAACAAATTTACTTCAATTACGATAAAAGCTTAATTTTATATTGAAGGGTCAATCTCATTTGTTATTTTACTTCCACAACATTATTTCTTCATACAACATTATTGGTTCCTCGCGTGGTTCCATTGTAATCCATTTTCTGCTTTCCTGCAAACATGGAACACATTTATTATGATAAGTTTCTTCGGGTGCTCATAAATTTACTCGCTCTGTTGAGCATTCGCCTAAGATATATTTAGAGAATATCTCGATTAATATAAAAACAAACCAGAAACCAAATTCTACTTGAATATACATAATAGTTTTTTTTAGCTTTAATGTTATTTCTTAACTGAACTTGATTTAGCTTAGCTTGTCTTATTTTTAAACATTTTTTGTTGTTAAGTTGTAAGTGTTATTCCACACTTAGGAAAGAAAAATACTTATTTAGAAAACGTATAAAAATTTCAAAAAAAAAAAAAAATACGTTTTCTAAATAAGTATTTAGCTTGTCTTAGTTTCACGCTGTATCCCTAGCGGGGTAGCCAGAGAGAACGAAGAGCCAAACGCTACGATTTCTGCATACCTCTCACATCGTCCATTGTCATCAACCTCTTCATGCAGCAGAACTGCTTTCTGATGCAATGACAGCTCCATGTAGGAAGTCTCTTACTTTTTTTGAAAACTGTTGACGTTTTTATGTAACTTAAAGATTCAAAGTGCTTGAAATGACCTGATTGAAAAACAACATTACGATGTATCTCGTACTCAGCAGGGTAGGCAGAGGGAACCTAGTGTTAAGACACTCAGTTCCCTACACCGCCAAGTTCTGGAGGCATTACGTGTTAAGTGGCGAAACTCAACGCCGCGCTTTGCCTCGACACCAGATCAAAGAAATGAAAATATAAATGTAAATAAATATTTAATCTCCTCGCATCGAGATCGAACCCACAACCAGTCGATTTTACAGTCACACTTTGTGCCCCTGCGCCACGACCAGCCTCAAGAATGTACAATAACATATATGTATATTTGGCGACAAAGTTTATCTCTACAGTGTTATGTAAATGGATAGAAATAACTATTCGGCGGTCTTGTATTCATAATGACGCGAGCCGCAGCAAGTCAAGCACACTTAAATATAATTGTACTCGGTTATATTAAATAACAAAACAACTAAGTAGTTTGGGTTTATGCTTTTGAGTTAACATTGTGAAATATTTTTTTTACTCAATTAAAAAGCCTTACGTAGGCTAAAAATAATGCAGGAAGTTAATATCTTTCATATTCATATTTCTTTATAGGATTTTTACTCAATAAATATAAGAGCGGCTTTTCGAACACTAAACTCGACTTCTATACAGATACATACATTTCAAGTGGTCGTTAGTATACTCAAAAGACCAATATATACGAAATAATAAAAAAAATCTTAGCTTCCGATATAGATAACATTTTTATTGTAATTAATATGAAATATTTCATATTTTCATTTTCTTCGTTCTGGTGTAGACTCCCTCTGCCTATGCTGTTACATGCTTAATACAGCGTAAAACTGAAAATAAAGTATTATGTACGTAGTTACTATAATATTTAAGTGATAAATAAATAATTTAAATGGCTAAAATTTCAATAAAATTTTAAAAGGGGCTAAGACGCTGGTGGCTGTGACACAGTTTATACTAGTACGGCTACCAACGCACACCTCTTGGCTTAAGAGGCAATTTGTTAAATATAATTTGATGAATAAATATATTATTATTATTATGTTAAATTAACACTGGAACATATCCCTTATGTAAAGCATACTTATACGTCCTTATTGAGCGAGAAACATAGAAGGATATATATAAAAAACGAAAATTAAAAAACTAAAAACCGACTACTAAAACACGCTTACATCGTACAAAATAAGAAAATAGTCCCCATTGAAGTTATGATATACATACTATTAAAAATTACCGACTATTAAATAAACAACCTACACGGATTATATGTTAACGAGAGATATGTTTAAATGATAACCGTATCAAATGAAATATCTTATTATATTCTTTACTTTAAGTCCCCTAGAGGGGATGCTGTATTCAATTTAACGTGACGTCACATCTAACAAGCGGATGATCAAGAGACTTCTAACGACACCTCATTTGTTTAATTATGATAACTAGTTTAGAAGTTATGAGTTAACATCCATACCCACATACATACAGGTCAAAATCATAACCCTCTCTTTTGCTTCATCGTTGTAAAAATTGGTATAAGATTCACAAATTTTATAATGAAATAATTTATGAAGATAAGTTTGTATTTGTTAAAAAACATATTCTTACACCATTTCTAATATTACTATCGCCCAATATTAATAACCTATCTCCAACGTCAATCTTAGATTGTTTCATACATCTATCCAATCTAGAGATTGGATAGATGTATGAAACAATCTAAGATTGACGTTAGAGATAGGTTATTAATACTGGGCGTATAATATCTTATTTTAAACGAATATCCTCCAAGAGAATTCTCCAAGATCAAATTACGTGATTGAATTTAAAGTTTTCATTCGAATGAAATTGTTCGTTTCTATAGATTTAGGAGCTTTGTCCTATATGGAGTCATGCCAAGTCGTACAAAACGTATAGTACTGTTATTTTATACTTATTGAAATACTGTTTTTTCTAAATTAATGGGTTTTAGTTTCCAATTGAATATACAAAATCCAATCAGAAACTCAATATATTATTAAGATAATAAGTTTAAAAAAAGTTTATTGATTTTACATGTTATAATTGGTCAAAAGGGGACCAATACAAATTCAATTACTTTTAACAATGTTTAAACATTTTTAAAGTGTTATTCGACACTTGGGTAAGAAAAATACTTATTTAGAAAACGGATAAAATTTTGAACGTATCGGAACTCGAACCCGCGCCTCCTAGAAACCGAACTGGTCGGTTAACAATATCTACTTAACATAAAGAAAAGTGCAAATGTTTTATGATAGATGCCACCGCTACAGTGATTGTGAGTATGTAACTCAACCATTCTACCATCCATACATTCATATAGTTAAATTAAAAAAAAATAAAATTAAATCAGCTTCACGCTGTATCCCGCACACAGCGGGGTAGGCAGAGCGAACCTGTTAAGACACTCCGTTCCCCACTTTCTGCCGAATTATGGAGGCATTGCGTGTTGAGTGGCAGAACTCAACGCCGCGCTTAACCTCGACACCAGAGCGAAGAAATGGAAATATAAATTTAAGTATTAGTAATTTAAGTATTCATATAGTTTTAGATACTTAATTACAATATGCAGGTTATTTTATTACTTTTTTCGACATTCATCTTACAATGCTGTAAAAACGAATAGAATTCCTTACTAATGGTCTATTTTGCAAGAAAAAGATCCTTAAAGACAAGAAAAACTTTTAATATAGTTTTTTAACATTTTTTAAGTGTCATTCCACACTTAGGAAAGAAAAATATTTATTAAGAAAGCGTATAAAAATTTTGAACGGTGCAGGATTTGAACCCGCGCCTCTTTAAAAACCGTCTAATATATAATATAATATAATAATATAATATAATACTATAATACAATAAATTTCACAAAATATACTACGCCACATATATAACTGTATATGCAATTAAACAAGGCCATCAATTTCTTCTCATAAACTAACTCTTAGTTACAGCACTAGCGCAACCACGACATCGTATAAGCTGCTATCTGTGGTACCACTATCTACCATTGACTGTCGCTGTGGGGAGCAACTGTACAATGAATTACTGAACCGGCGACTTTAAAGGTAACCACGATACTCTTAATCAATTAGAGCGATACTTATACTTATTTAGTTAAATTTCACTAAACGATGTATTTACACTTCTATGAAGGATTTAAATGTATAAAATAAATTAAACATTTTTCAAATGATCAGAGAATACGGTTGAAATTATTAAAATAGCTAAATTTATTAAAATAGCCTTGAGCGTTATGCTTGTTTTTAATTTCGTATAAAGAGTGGAAACGAAGCGACAAAAAAATAAAGCGTCTGCGTCCCTTTTACGGGAGCAGCACATGGGGTAAAATATTTCAAACCCATACTAAAAAGAATGAATCAAAATTCGTCAAAAATTTATACGTAGATTTTTTTTTCATTTCACGATTTTCATTCATTTTAAATGAATTGATTGATTTTCATCCATACTGTATTACGCGTGATACAGTTACGAATAGATACCAATACCTAACGTAAACATCTACTACTACAAAAATACTAATAAACGTCTGCCACATTCTTTCTCCAAAATCATACCAGAACGAGAAAAAGAATATTTAAATATCTAAATTTTATTTTAAATTAAATTTATAAACAACGTTCAATTTCACTGCCAATTTCAATACAAAATACTACTCATATAGCAAAATAGGTAAAGAGACACTAGGGAGTGTTAAGATACTCCGTTCCTCATTTTCCGTCGGGTTTCTCGAGACCTTATTACCCGATTTATTTAGCCTTATTACCAGAGGGAGGAAATAAAGGTATTAAATAATTTCTTTCTACTGAGTGGAAGGTTGAACCCACGATCATCACTCACGTCGTCACACGCATATGCCACTGCGCCACGACGGCCTCATTATAATTTTGTATTATATATTTTATATATAAAACACTAATACACGCCTAAATTTTTTTATCAGAGATGTATTTATTTCGAAGTTAATTATTAATAGGCAGAGATAAAATTTGTTTTAAAGTTTTATATATATATATATATATATATATATTTTAAGCTTCACGCTGTATTCTATATGTAATAATAGGGTAGGCAGAGGGAACCTAGTGTTGAGACACTCCGTTCCCCACATTCCGCCGGATATTATGTAAATTAATGGTATTTGTAAATATTTATATAAGCATCGTATAATTTATATTCCCGCATAAATTCACAAGTTAACAGTTAACTGAATTCCTGAATATCCTCAAATGTAAAGTATTTTGGGATCACGTTATTACATGTGTCCTTCGTTTTCCAACTTGTAACAACGCTTACGAACATAAATGACTTTCTCAGGCACTGTATGTGGTATTAAGTCAAGTAAACTATATAATTACATAATTTGTCTTTATGAGGTCAGTCGTTACGCTGGGGCTCAAGCGTGCTACTGTAATTGCAACAGATTGTGGGTTCGTTTCCCACTCGAGGAAATGAAATATTTAATATTTTCATGTCCACGTTCTGGTAACGAGGCAAAGTGCGGCGTTGATGTCCGCCACTCAACACATAGTGCCTGCCGAAGTCACCGGAAAGTGGGCAATGGAAGTTTTTTAATGGAAACGGTGTGTCTCCATTAGCACACTTCCATTGCCCATGGTAATATGGTAATATTAACCACGGTAATATAAGTGTCCCAGGTTCCCTCTTTCCTACTCTGTATATATGTGGGATACAGTTTGAAGCTAAAAATATGTTTATATTAACATTTTTGTATTATATTGTTTATAGTTCAATGTTTGTAGAACGTGGATTTCACGTGAGAACGTATTCACTTATTACACTAGCCTCTACACTCTAGATGTGCGTAACGGATAAGGTAAAAAACTTGTATTATTAATAATCTCTTCTCTATATATAATAAAAGGATAGAAAAGTCAATTCTATACATGAAAGATATAAAAAAAATAAAAATTAGGTCGGTTTATATGTCTATTATAGAACCTAAAAAACCACTCAACAGAATTCTTGTCTGTCTGTCTGTCTGTCTGTTTGTTTGTTCGTCAATCACGCAAAAACTACTGGACTGAAATTGATGAATTTTTGCATGGTATTAGCCTAGGGTCCCAAGGTACATTTTTTTTTGGGTTTCATTCCGAATTTCATTATAGTATTATTTAAAAAAAATAAAAACTGAAAAATGTAAATTACTTAAAATACCGATAACTACTATATGAAATTAAATTATTTTTAGCATGGTAACAGTTCAAAGCCTAATGCAACTTATAGAATAGTTTTTATCATAGAGTACAAATAAATTTTACCAGAAAAAATAACATAATTATATTTTTTAATTAAAAAAAATTACTTCTTCAATTTCAATCGGATTTCATATTCTGAACTTAACCAAACTTTCACCAAACTACCCTTTATGTGTACCCTTTCTAATAAAAAAAGAATCATTAAAATCGGTTGAGTTGATATTGAGTTATTCTTCCATTTGTCGCGCACATACTTAACGTAATTTTGAGATTTATATGATTTTCTCATAGATACCATTGTCAGAAATGAACTAAATTAAAATAAGACTACACGGGACGCACTA
>JAATLQ010020665.1:0-12919 GCA_013421005.1 Heliconius erato x Heliconius himera | reverse complement strand
TAAATATTTATTTAAATTTATATTTCCATTTCATCGCCCCCGACTTACGCTACCCCGTTTTATGCGAATTCGGAGATACGTGATTTGTTATTTTGATTGCCGCGCATCGGCTCTCTCGCTCTGTCCACTCAGTGTTCAGCGACAGGTTTAAACATGTTCCGCGTGAAATTATTTTATATTATAATCTCTAATTATGTCGTCTAAAAGAACGAAAAATTAGTCATTTGAGCATAACAAGAAAAGAAAAACTCTGTCTTTGGAGTGTAAACTAAATATAATTAAAGACTTTGAAGTAAAAATGAAAATTTGTGAATTGAAAAAGAAGAAAAATTGAACTCGGCAGGCAACATTGTTAGAATATATGAAGCCTTCAATATCAAAATAACTCCGGTTTAGGTTACTTTATTCATAACAATGTAATTTTTATATTATCCTACACTTTATTAAATATTTTTCTTCTAATTTATGTTTTTTTTTAACCCATACCGGTTTAAAATATTTTACCCTATACACTGTTACCGTAAATGGAGCGCTGACGCTTCTCTTCTCCTCTTTGTTAAAGGCCGTCGGGGCACAGGGGCACAAAATTGTGACTGTAACGCGACTGGTGTGGGTCCGATCCCCACTTGGAGGATTGAATTATTATTTAATAATATTTTCATTTCGTTTAATAATATTTTCATTTCGCACATCAGTCACACATTATACGCAATATCTTAACATAAAGTTGCCCTGCTAAAGGCGGGATAAAGCGTGTATCTGGTTTTAACTTTGTGTAAACCGATTAAAATAAAGTCCAGTCCAGTTGAGGCCAATCGTGGCGCAGCGGCACGAAGTGTGACTGTAAAACCGGCTGGTTGTAAGTTCGATCCTTACTCGAGGAGATGAAGTATTTACTTAAATTTATATTTCCATTTCTTCGCTCTGGTGTCGAGGTTAAGCACGGCGTTGAGTTCTGCCACTCAACACGCAATGCCTCCAGAATTTGGCAGATAGTAGGGAACGGAGTGTCTTAACACTAGGTTCCCTCTGCCTAACCAGCTGTGTGCGGGATACAGCGTGAAGCTGAATAAAATTAATACTCAATATTTAAGGACAGTTTGTCAAAATACAAACAAAAAAAGTATTTAAATCGGTTAAGCAGTTTCTAAGATCGTGAACGCATAGACAAACAGACCAACTGACCAAGTTTTATTACATTGTTAATTGTAATATTTTCTATGTACAGACACCGACGAGTTAGAATTTTATTGTATCAATAAGTTATGTTTTTATTTCAAACATTCAATTAAAGATTCTTATGGGAGGTACAAATATAGTTTTAATAACTTTCTCATAAAAAATCGGTATATCGGTAAATAATAGGTATATCAAAACACGAACATAATTCAGTGTGTTAAGTAAACCATTCTGTGGTATAAGCGGGCGAAGCCGCGAGCGGGTCGCTAGTATTTAAATATAATATTTATTGTATTTACAAACTTAAAAAATGCACCATAAAATATATGTGCAATAAATTAAGCCTCTAAAAAGAGCCATTTTCCAAACAAAGCTATAATAACAGTTACATACAATTAAGTAACTACAGTAGTTTTAAAATGGTTACTTTCTCACTCGCAACGGCAACAATAAATGCCGTTAACATCAAAATAGCTGAAAACACAACCACAATATTTATTAAGGCCATAAAGCTAGAGTGCTAAAAGTTGTAAATCGCGTGAGCTTAGTCTCTACTTCTGGGAACAAAATGGCGAGTGATTTTGTTTAGCATAAAACCTAATTTCCAAATAGATTAAAATATTAAATATTATAATTTAAGATTCTTTTTTTATTTTTATGTTTCATATTTTGTTAATTATGTAGCATAATGAGTAAGTATAACATATTAATTTTTCCCATTCTTTCGTTGGTTAAATCGAAAGCGAAGTATTAATTAACATTTAACTTGGCTCGCATTTCACATTTTATAGAATACTTTTTATTGCATTTTGTGATACACATTAATGTAATTAAAATTGTTACGTTGTTGACAAAGGTAGTCTTATCACTAAGATTTCTTCTTCACATTTTTGGTATGAAATTTTATAATATTTTTATCACATTTATGTTTTTCATGAGGTTTTTAATTCTTATAATGCACAGGTTACATTATCAAATTCAATATTACCATCGGAATACAGATAATAGTTTTATAAGTAATTTAATATGATTTAATTGTTTTTCGGTATTTTAATTAATCGATTAATAAATCAGTGGCATAAGCGCGACAGTTGTAGGTTAATATACTTGCTTATTTTCATTTCCTTGTTCTGGTCACAAGACAAAGCGCAGCGTTTAGTTTCACCAATCACGTAGTATCTCAAAAATTTTACAGAAAGTAGGGAACGGAGTGTCTTAACACTCTCTCAACTATGTTATATGCGGAAAATAGTGTAAAGCTACAAAAAAATAAAATGTACTTAAATACCTACGTTGAATTAAGTTACAATTACTGAAAAATATATACTAATATGTATTTTGTATGACAATTTATGAAGATTTAAACTCACTTATAAATATTATATTTGTACATATTATACAAAATCAATAGTTATCACTAACCAGGTCGTTGCTATTATCATCTGTTTATAAATCTATAGCAACTATAGTTTGTTATATCAATACTGCCTTGGAAACTCTCAAACAGACAGCTTTGACAGTTCACTTAGCGCAGCTGCTTTCTTAAATACAAACTAAATATTAAACGCTTAAAAAATGAATTCTGACGTGAAAAAAGTGACGGCCAGTTTATATGGAAGAGTGAACGCTCCAGTGGAAAGGTTTCGTGTTAATTTCAGCACGGACATGGAAAAGTCTGTTTTGATGAGCAATTTTGAAAGACGTGGTTGGCATCAAGTTGGACCTGACGACGAATGGAATTTCTATTGGGCTTCCACTCAAACATGTCGAAATTTATTTAGCGTCGAGAGCGGCTATCGAATGAACGATAATCAAATGATTAATCACTTCCCCAATCACTATGAACTATCCAGAAAAGACTTACTGGTAAAGAATATAAAGCGTTACCGAAAGGAATTGGAACGAGAAGGAAGCCCCTTGGCCGAAAAGGCTGAAGTAGTTTTACACGGAGGGCAAGTTGTTACACGCTACGTTCATCTTGATTTTATCCCAGTGACATTTGTTCTCCCAGCGGACTACAACATGTTCGTCGAGGAATATCGTAAATCACCACAGAGTACATGGATTATGAAACCATGCGGAAAATCCCAAGGCACGGGGATCTTCCTTATAAATAAACTATCAAAGTTGAAAAAATGGTCCAGAGAGGCGAAAGCTCCTTTTCATCCGCAACTCAGTAAAGAAAGCTATGTTATTTCTCGTTACATAGACAACCCGTTATTAAAAGGTGGTAAGAAATTTGATTTAAGGCTGTACGTTTTAGTGACATCCTTTAGACCTTTAAAAGCCTATCTTTTTCAGCTAGGATTTTGTAGATTTTGTACTGTCAAATATGATACGAGTGTAACCGAACTAGATAATATGTACGTACATTTAACGAACGTTAGCGTGCAAAAACACGGCGGTGATTACAATAGTATACACGGAGGGAAAATGAGTGTGCAGAATCTACGTTTATTCTTAGAAGGTACGAGAGGTCGTGCTGTTACCGAAAAATTATTTGCTTCTATACAGTGGCTGATTGTACATTCTCTTAAAGCTGTGTCATCTGTTATGGCTAATGATCGGCACTGTTTCGAATGTTATGGATACGATATAATAATAGACAACCAATTGAAGCCCTGGCTGGTAGAAGTGAACGCTTCGCCGTCGCTTACATCAACAACTGTTAATGATAGAATAATGAAATATAAATTAATTGATAATATTATATCAGTAGTTATCCCGCCAGAAGGAATGCCGGACGTGCGCTGGAATAAAGTGCCTAATACTGAAGCACTTGGTAATTTTGATTTACTTATTGATGAAGAATTAATGGAAAAGGAGGATTCTGCTAGTGTTACTGGAAGATCAAATAAGAATAATAAGAAATAAATATTTAATAGTGTAAGGTAAATGGCAAATATTATAAATGGCCATTAATGACTCGTTTATGCTAATATATAAAATGTCATAAGTTACAGATTCGTTCGATTTATTTGAATATGTATTTTAGTGTTGTGTGTAATTGCAAATTAAAAAAAAATACAAATATACAAATTTAGAACATAATAAAAGGTTAAATAAAAAACAAAATATGCATAATGAAAAATATCTTGTAGATTAATAATATAATAACTTTAGTAACACAGTTCATTTTATTAGACAATTTAAATTACTTTGAAAATTTTAAATATATAGTGTACATACGTATTTATTTTATTATTTTTATTATCCCATGCATTAAATACAATATAAACAAAGTGCAGACACTTTTTAAATAAAAGTCTAAGAAATAAGTGAACATACATATTAAATTATCGCATTTTATTTTCAAATTAGATTAAATTCGAGAACGGTCCCGCTATTTCTAAAAATAATATTGTAACAGAGAAGAATCAATACTAGACGACTAGTGCTTTTACAGGAATAGAAACCGCTCTTATAATTTTCTCGTAATTAAACCTATAAATTGCAAAGTTAGACAATATACCGGTTTGTTTGATTGTACTAACCAATTTTATTGTTTGATTAAGAGAATGTTGGAAAGTTTAGCGAGTTCAGTTCAAATTTGATCGGAGATTAACGATAAAACCGACGAGCAATTTTAATGAAAAAGCAAACTTGTCAGATCACTACCATGTTGTGAGAATGCTCCGAAGGATTTTAAAGATCAGTTTTAAGAATTATATTTTAAGTTTAATAATCTTTATTTAGGTAAAATAAACAAATAATATTGAATGTGGATTCCTGATGGATACGGATACAGTTCAGCCAGCAGTTATATGCATAGCATGCATATTATATGTATGTACTATCATATATATTTGTAATATTATGTTGCACTATCACTTCCTACTATTAGTATTTGGGTAAGCGGTATACGACCACTGTCAACTTCAGGTGAGTATATTTTCGGTTTTTAATTCGTAATACAGTATTCACAGAACCATTTTACATATATGTAAAATGGTTTACTATCAAGTGAAATTTCAACAAGTAACATCTTTTGAAATGTGCTAATTAAGACCCTTTATTTGACACCAAATATGACACAATCTTAAAATTTTCCTTTTTTCAAATTGCCATTTTGCGCTTTAGAGGACGACACATTCTATTCTATATAATATGACGTTATATAGCTTATCTCTATATATAATAAGACAGTAGAAATATTTTAGGTAAACAATTGAACATGCATGCATATATACATACTAGTAAAAAACATAACCCTCTTTTTGGCTACGCTGTAGTCGGATAACAATTTCAGTACTAATTGCAATTTTAATTAATAACTTAATTATAGGGATAAGATTTTATGTATATCCATCATTTCTAAAAATCTCCATCCTAATTTCATTTAATTCGCGAAAAATAATTGAAAAGTGGTAAACCATTCTCGTTCTTATTTGCAGAAAGATTGTTTCCATTCAACGCGGCATTTCAAGTCTAACCTCTACATTCATAAAAGCCTTCTAACCACACAAACGTTGAGTGCGCCGTAGTTTGCTTTCTACTCGGTATAATGAAATGCATTAAAGTACGTGTTTAAACTGGGATTATATCAGAAAGAGTGTTTGAGGAAAATGTGTGCTTAATCTTTAGAGCTTCGACGATAGTGTCTATATTCAGAATCCTGTATTTATGGTTTTTTGTGTATAACATCGTAAAATGTTATGTAAAATTTTATAAAAACATTTTTATCATGAAAAATTATACAATTTTAACACTCAATTCTCAATCAAAATAAAATAATAAAACATGGCCGTTGCTTAATTTATAGAAAATCCAAATTGCCTTTTGTTTCCTTTAATTAAACTTCTTACGTAAAGCTTCGCTAAAGAGCGTTTTCTTTGCTGAAGAACATAAACGAAGCAGTAAAGCGCGTTCTTTTTTTGAAAATGACACAAATACAGTACAGTATCACAATTCTCTTTAGAAAAGAAAAAATACTTTTTTTTAGAAAACGTAACGAAAATGAAATTTTAAAATTCTTGTATGCTTGCTCAAACTTATTTATGTTATAGTATATCTGTAAAAAAATAAAAAACATAACTGTGACGTTTGCAATTACGCTAGGTTCAAATTTTGAAACGATAAAAGTACTTAAGAAGTAGTAAACGGATTTGGATGAAATTTTTGCTTATCAAGCGATAAATCCCAGGAAGGATTTAGGCTGTTGCACAATTTAAAGACTGGCAAACGTGTTGTATAACTAACCTGACCTTTTTTCGTTCGGCTTACAACGGAATATTTTGGTGGCTTTAGAGACGTACTTTCGTTTTTTTAGGATTACTGTTACTTTTTCAAACATAGCTTACTGCAATAAATGCAGAAAAACTTATTTCGACTTACCAAATTTACGTGGCGTTCCGAAAGACGGGATATTTGTACGTCCCGGTGGCAGGTTTCGGGACACCAGTATATATGTATAAGCAAAAAACGGGACAGTCCCGTACAAAACAGAACATCAACCACTACAACACCAGAACCAATTATACCACAACAACACCAGAACCAATTATACTATGACAAATATTGAAATTCCGCCATAAAATAGTTGTTGAAGGTGTTAAGTAAAATTTCCCATTGACATATAAAAAAAGGGTCTGGAATATCTGATGAAAAATTTTAATAGTTCAGCTAAATTGTTAGAAATTATGAAATGCCGTCTTAGTAATAGTTGTCGAGTATGGTCGGCAATTTTGATGGACAAATAAACAAAATAATTGTAATTTGTTTACACAATTTTTTTTTGTTATTTTTCCGCTTTCATAAAAAAATTAAGAACTCAACCCGAATTTATTTGAAATAAATTAATATTGTAGTAGAATGTTGACAACGGAGTATCTCGACACTAGGTTTCTTTTTACTTTCCTTAAAATTTTTCAGGTCATTAAATATGTGTGAAATAGTAGATAAAAGGGTATAAGTAACGTTACCCAATCTAATTAAACCGAGATATATATATATATATATATATATATATATATATATATATATATATATATATATATATATATATATATATATATATATATATATATATATGTAGGTACCTAACCTTACGCCTTACCTAAGAGGCCGGTGGTGGCGCAGCGGCACAAGGTGTGACTGCAAAACCGACTGGTTGTGGGTTCGATCCCCACTCGAGGAGATGAAATATTTACTTAAATTTATATTTCCATTTCTTCGCTCTGGTATCGAGGTTAAGCGCGGCGTTGAGTTCTGCCACTCAACACGCAATGCCTTCAGAATTCGGCAGAAAGTGGGGAACGGAGTGTCTTAACACTAGGTTCCCTCTGCCTACCCTGCTGTGTGCGGGATACAGCGTGAAGCTAACCTAACCTTACACAACCTAACAAAATATAGCTAACATGTTTTAGGATACGAGACTTTTGTAGGTTAATAAGAGAAAAGATATCATATTTCTAATCACGTAGCCACGAAATGCGCTTATACGCTTAGTCGATTACGGAAAAAGATTTCCTATGGACGACCACGATGCTAAAATTTATCGCGCCTGCAGTAATAAACTCTAAAAATAAAGCGATTCAATTTTTGCTTTCGAGCGATTCAATTATTTTTTAGTCTATGTTTTGTTTTACTTTTATTGAATATTTTTTTGTATATTATATATATTTTTTTAATCTGTTATGGTATATTAAATGATATCTTAGGTATTCGAACATCCAACCTATAGTAATTAAAAATTCAATAAAATTAAATAGAGGCCAGTCGTGGCGCAGGGGCACAAAGTGTGACTGTAAAACCGACTGGTTGTGGGTTGGACCCCCACTCGAGGAGATGAAATATTTATTTAAATTTATATTTCCATTTCTTCGCTCTGGTGTCGAGGCAAAGCCCGGCGTTGAGTTCTGCCACTCAACACGCAATGCCTCCAGAATTCAGCAGAAAGTGGGGAACGGAATATCTTAACCCAAGGTTCCCTCTAACTATGTGTGGGATACAGCGAAAAGTTGACCTATTAATAGTAATATTTTAATAATTTTCATCGAGTAGTGTAGTAATTAGACGACTGACTAACCAGAGCCGGAACCTAAGATCCTACGTCCTCCTCAAGCCTAGAATAGCCACACAACAAACAAGTTTCGTGTCAATACAAACATTCAGTTATTATTAAAGTTCATAAAATCGATGATATGTTACGTCAATTTACAATTTAACGTCAGTCTGCATAGCACTGCTGTGATTTGCCTACGCTACATACTACTTCTATACGCTTACAACTATTCTGATAATAATTGAAATAAAATAAAATAATAAATCCCTAATATAATAATAATTGAATTCGGCAGAAAATGGAGAACAGAATGTAATATTAGGTTCCCGCTGCCTACCCTGCTGAATTATATCTATTATGAATTATAGCTCATTTTTGTTGTGCATGTTCCCTTTTAATGTACAATATTTGTTTATGTTTATGTTTATGTTTAGTCCTGTATAATTTTTTATGCAAATATATATAAAAGGACTTGTGCTGACTGACTGAGGTAAGACGCACGCAGAGCCGTAACCGCTGATGGTAGAAACGTGAAATTTGGGCAAATGATCCACTATATAAATAATCCACTAAGAAGGGAATTTGAAAAATTTTAACCCTAAAGGGATGAAATAGGGGTTGAAAGTTTGTTTGTTTTTTTTTTTAATCTGTACCGATTTTTATAAAATTGGAAATTCAGACTCTTAAAAATATTTCATTGAACACGTATTTCATGGTTTTTAAGAATTCACCCCTAAGGGTTCAAATAAAGGGTTGAAAGTTTATATGGAAAAATCTTTAAATTGCCGCCGATTTTTATAAAAAAATAAATTCAGACTGAGGCCGGTCGTGGCGCAGCGGCAGGAGGTGTGACTGCAAACCGACTGGTTGTGGGTTCGATCCCCACTCGAGGAGATGAAATATTTACTTAAATTTATATTTCCATTTCTTCGCTCTGGTGTCGAGGTTAAGCGCGGCGTTGAGTTCTGCCACTCAACACGCAATGCCTCCAGAATTTGGCAGAAAGTGGGGAACGGAGTGTCTTAACACTAGGTTCCCTCTGCCTACCCTGCTGTGTGCAGGATACAGCGTGAAGCTACTTTTTTTTTTTAATTTTTTCAATTCAGACCGTTAAAAATATTTTATTGAACACGTGTTTCGTGGTTTTTTTAGAATTCACTCCTAATAAGCGGGCGAAGCCGCGCGCGCCCTCTAGTGTAAATATAAAACTACAATGCCCATTCGAGTCGGTCATTCCGTACGGCGTATCTTAGGCTAGTTCATTTTGAATCAGTGATATCTCCTTAAGTGTTTATTAGAATGATGTACAGTAAAATATTATTTTAATCAATATATCTTTATCCAGGGGCATAAGGATGTGACTGTAACGCGACGGTCCCCACTCGAGAAAATGAAATATTTATTTAAATTTATATTTCCATTTTTTGCGAGCGGCGAGAAAAGAGCGGCGTTGAGTTCCGCCACTCAACACACAATACCTCCCAAATTCGGCGGAACGAAGTGTCTTAACACTAGGTTCCCTCTGCCTACCCTGCTGTGTGCGGGATACAGCGTAAAGCTGGTTATATTTATTTTGATAAAGATAATATCAAATTATAGAAAATATAATAGTTACCAATAACCCGATAAATTTAAATTTAATATATTAAAATGATTCCTATAGCTCAACCTTCAGAGATAAATAAACACTATCACAGACTTTTTAATAGATTTTTTAAGTATAATATTTTTATAAAATATTTTTTGTTTATCTGTCTATTACGGTTGAGTCAGAGCATGCCATGTACGAGGCAGTCAAGAAACCCATTTTGGGCAACCCTAAGTTAAAACAACAAAATTCCTTGTTGCTTAGCAGTGGTTACTTAACGACAGTTGTTATTAATCTGGCAGAATAAATTGCATGTCAAATTAAAACATATTTTAAAATATTAGTATATATCGATAAAATTACAAATATGAGGAAAAAAAGTAACCTATGTCTGTCCTAAGACCATCAAGTATCTCTATATGAAATGTTATCACAATTAGATTAGCAATTTGCCCTGATAGCATCACCGAGTTACTTTCGATTTTATAATATAGGAGTATGGATACCTTATTTTTAGTACTAAACATAACATTTAAAAAAATCGTTGCTAAGAAATTAACACTCAAGTCGAATAATTTTTATATTAATTAGTCTATAAACTAAAAACATATAAGTAAATGCACAAACATTTTAAATTTGTAACACACTTCCATAAAGAAAATCCGACGTTTATAAAACCAGTTTTCACTTTTTAAAACGAAACAGCTTAAAAGACAGCGCAACTTTATGTGCATTATCGTTGCGCGAGTGTAGAAAACGTAAAATTTTACTCCCAAACATTTTAGATTTTACCCATTTATTAAGGTTGGCTTATTTTATATACGATTGTTGTAGATGGTAATATTGAGATTCGTATTTTACTCTGTCAGGTTAAGATGTTTTTAATTCCCGACTGCTAAGGAAGGGTTATGTTTTTCGAGCGTATCTTATATGTATGTAATATTTTTTATTACCTCATATCTCCACAACCTCTGAACGGATTTACACTATTGAGGTATCGTTAGATTTATATTTGCAACCCAAGTGTTCTAAGAGTTCTAGGTGACGTTAAAAAAACATTCATGGCAGTTGTGGCACTAAGTCCAATGGGATCCCCATTGGACTTAGTGAAAAAAAAAATCGTTTCTAATACCACAATATGGGTATCAAATTCAAGAGCTTAATACGAGAATTTCAAAAATTAATGATTCTTTAATCAATAAAATCCATACCAGGTACCCCTTATAATTGAAAGAGGTCCCGACTGTTAATCCTAATAAACTATTGGACTTGTTTATTTTCTTTTTACTTTTATGCAGTCGGGGGTTTTGTTTTTACAAATATTTTTTTATTTATAATTTACTTTGTGTATTGTATTTCCTTCGCCCGCACGCCATTTATAATTATTTTATTATTCTGCATTTGCCATAAGATCATCAATATAATTTATAAATCCAATAATTTTGAGAAAGTGCAAGCACTACATGGCTGCTTGCGAGGACAAAATAGGCAGCAAGGGCGCCCCCCGCAGGACGCGTGCCTATGCTTGCGGTCGTAAACAGAGTGTTGAATAATTTTAAATTTACATTTTCTCAAAAAGTAAATCTTCATAAAATTTCCTTTATGATGGAATAAGTTTCGCTCGCAAGTTTTAACATCACCTATGCAATTTTCAATTATTTTTTGTGACAAAATGCCTTATTATGACTGAATTATATATATTTCATAATAAAAGATAACGGAAAGAGAGAAATATACGGTATTGCAGACTTTTGTTAGAACTAATAAAATAAAACATTTCAATACATTTTCTATACAATGTACTGACATATATTTTACTATATTTATAATTATATCAGAGTGAAGTTAAAAAAAATATCTTGGTTTTTCAAGAAATTATTAATCAACAAGAAAAATAACAAATAAACAAGAAACAACACAAATTCCTACCAAGGAGACTGATCACAGTATTGTTATTTTATGTACACAAACTGTCTTTCTTACTTTGTATTACCAATCGTCAACGCACCTTTCTAAAATAAGGAAAATCGAATAAAACATTTATAAGGAAACAGTAACAAAAAATTACAGTACATATCATTAAATAAAATAAATATATAGCTCTAGAAGTGGTTAAAGTCCTAATCAGTTGTCAAATAATGATTATTCTGTTATTTTCAAATTTATAATTACAATTAATCCATTATTTAATACTTCAAAATAAAGTAAGGCCAGTCGTGGCGCAGGGGCACAAAGTGTGACTGGTTGTGGGTTCGATCCCCACTCCATGAAATGAAATATTTAATTAAATTAATACTTCGCTCTGGTGCCCAGGCAAATCGCGACGTTGAGTCCCGCCATTTAACTCGCACTGCCTCCAAAATTCGGCGGAAAGTGGGAAACGGATGGTCATGTCACTGGGTTCCCTCAGCCTATCGTCCTGTGTGTGGGATACAGCGTGAAGCTGATTTGATTTTTATACTAAATTAAAGTCATCTCAAATCATTACTAAAACTATTTTAAAAAATCCTTGCAAATATTACAAAGAACTAAACCTTACATTTAGAAACTCTTAAATATTTATGAGTTCACGACTCACGTAATATCATTGAAATCTGGAGTATTAAAAAAAATGCATAAAAAATTGCAGGTCAATCCTTTAAGCGTTGGCAGCAAAGCGCGGTAACGAAGGATACTTTTGCTGAGGTTTCTTTAAAAAAAAATACCGTATAAACGTAGACTCGTTAGCTTGCTTTCGTTATTACATATTTCAAGTTTGAATTTTAACAAGGTAGAAATTACAGGAGCTATGGTAACATTTAATATTTTATTAAATTGAAGCCGCCATACCGCAATTCAGTGGCGTCTGACCAGTATAGCTAGCAGTGTATGCTATGATTATAAAATTAAATCTCTATCTCTATATATATATATATCTTATAAAATAAGAACGATTTTTTTCTCTGTCTGGCCTTTCTACGTTATCTTCTTCTAAACCACCCAACGGATTTTGATGCGGTTTTCACCATTATGTAGAGTATTTCTCAGGGAAGGATTATATATGGTTTATTATATGTATATTTTATTGTAATTTGACATAAATATGATAAATGTGTATAAAGTCCTACCCATTGAGACACTTTCACGCATGCGCTGCTTTAATGGTAAGT
>JAATLQ010020658.1:38079-65723 GCA_013421005.1 Heliconius erato x Heliconius himera | reverse complement strand
CGATCCTTTGTTAAAAGATGCGTCTGTACCAACTTTTAAATCAATCAAATCGGTAGCGGTGTAGTAGCCAAAAATAGTTCGAGAGGGAAAGTGTAATTTGCATATAACAATGCAAACACCTGTTAGGCCGTGGGCCGTGGGCGTGTGTCACAATGGCACTCCGTTCAAAATAACAGATGCACTGTAAATGAACCTTTTTTATGATAAGCCGGCAAGGTCACCCCGCGCTATCATCTGTTTGCTTTTATGACCTTGAATTGTGGTATGTCATTGTCTGATAATCTGGTATATGTAGGTAGATTCATCTTGGTTGCAGTTTCAATATTATAGTACGGGATGTATTTTTTAATTATCTAAAAGAAAATTTGGATCAGAGTTTTTTTTCCAGCTTCACCTAGTGTTAAGACTCTCCGTTCCACATTTTCCGGTGAATTCAGGCATTGCATGTTGAGTGGTGAAACTCACGCTGCGCACTGCCTTGACATGAGAGCGAAGAAATGAAAATATTAAATATTTCATTTCCTCGAGTGGGGATAGAACAAGTAGCGTTTGCCACACACTTGTGCCCCTGAGCCACGGCTGGCTTTAAACTATTATAATATTAGTTATTAATATTAAATTATTTAACACTTCACACACAACAATTCCTGCCTGGGTTTTTATAAATACATAAATGATTACTTTTATATACCTAGTAAGGTGTATAAAATAAGAAAGCAAGCAAAATTATATATAAGAAATTTGAATTTTAAAATCAAATTGGCCATACCATTTTTCCATAACTCAACTCGAGTCTATATACTCCATATACCTAGTACGTGTAAACACTATGTGGAACGCATCTGTGCAAACCAAAGTTAGAGGACGTACCTTTGTATGCTCGTGCGACTAGAATGTGAAATAATGATATTTTACGAAAAAGGCATGGACTCGATTATTTTTACATAATAACTTTCACTTAATTATTGGTTGACTGGCTGTTGGCTTATAAAATTAATTTTCGATACATTTTCATAACTTACTGAAGCAATGATTTACGTACTGAACGGCATATATTAAATATTCAATTTTCTCTAGGGGAATCGAACCCAAAGCCACCACGTGCTTATGCCCCTGCACCACAGCTCAGATTAAATCACAGAATTCTATATTTAATTTATATAAAAGTAAATTAAATAGCAGACGTATTGAGCCACTCAACACGCAACGCACGAAAATTCGGCGGAAGGTAGGAGACGGAGTGTCTTACCACTAGGTTCCCTCTGCCTACTTTGCTAAATGCCTAATACAGCGTGATGCTGAAAAAATATATCAAAGGATTAGGTCAGTGTCAGTGTTGTCCTTTCAATTTTAAACAGGGTAAAACCTTTACATATGGAAAAATTCATAAAGGAATAATTGAAAACATCTAACGATGTAGGCTCTACGAATACAATCACATATATGACATTGGCAAAGTAAATATTACACAACAACATTGAATTGAATTAAATATTTTTTTGTGATTAAGGTTTACATGACCAAAGATAAACCTTTCAAAGCTGTTAAATATTCCAAAATCATAACCTACTGAATTATAATATTTCAAAAAACTGAAGTTCACGATGGTTCTTCTCCTTTCAAGTATTGGTAGGTTTCCAACAACAGTCTTGAGCTGCTTACTGACCTTCAACACCCAAATATTCGTAGAATAGCTATTTACGTAATTTAAAAAATAAAAAACATAATTAAATTCCGGACAACTAAAATACGTACATAATATATCCTAAGTTTACTTACACGACTTACTTACGCCCAATATTAATAACCTATCTCCAACGTCAATCTTAGATTGTTTCATGTATTTATCCAATCTAGAGATTGGAAAAATCATGAATAAATCATAAAATTGCAAAGATAGATCACGAATCACTTGACTACTTTTTGCCATTAGTAATACACAATACAATTATCATTGTTATATTGCATTGTAAATTTAATTAAAATTGCATCCATCATAGAATTACAAACACCTAAGTCCTTTCAGCATCTTTTTCAAATATAATTTACAGGCGAAAGTGATCGTTACAAGATTCGATCTACGTAGTGTTGTGATGCAATCACAAAGAAAAAAAAAACTATTTACAGCTAATTAAATCTACCCACGTAGAGTGGCGCAAGTGGCACGCCTCCGAGCCGACGCTTAGATCATTTTAATTAAGCAACTAATACTATATTTTTCTTTTTAAAATAGATTTTATTTTACGTATTTACTTTTATATAACACTGTAGGTATTAGTTTAGTATAGTAAAATTATATTTTGCAATGCAATTACAATTTTAATTTTAATTGCATAAATTGTTGTTTTATTGTTTGGACAACTGAAAATGGTATAACGTGGGTTGTAAGCTGTTATCTTGCCGGTACTGGATGTGAGTAGGTTGAACCCCTAAATTAAATTTATGGCGTTAGAAGCTTCCTAGTATTCCTATACTGACTTCGTAAATAAAATGACAAAATGACGACGAAACGATAATAGAAATCTAATCTAAAAGAAAAGATAAATACGAAATCCTTTATTTTGGGCAGACTTTTGGATGAAACAAGAAATATTAAAATCTAAATAAAACAAAATCTTCATATAAATATATTCTCTTCTTCATATCCAACGTCTGGACATCGCGTCCACCTAACATTCAGATAGACCAGCGACTTCCCCGAGTCGAGCTGCGTGCGCGTAACGAGCGCTCGTCAACACCTACCGATAGCATCGCTATGACTGGCTGGAAATTATTCCGAATCGTAATTACGACGATTATTCACGGCCGGCCGGGGGCGGCAGCCATTTTTCAACAGTCACCGTTCTTAATTATGAACCTCGGCGGACGGCTGTCGAAGCTTTGAGCCGCGCCGTCACCTCAGGCCGACTCTACAGCGCTATCTCTACAGCGTGGTGACTGGGGAGCTTAGTCTTGAGATATCCTATAACTGTTAATGTTTAAAAATTAAATTAAATTAAATTAGCTTCACGTTATATCCCGCACACAGCAGGGTAGGCAGAGGGAACCTAGTGCTAAGACACTCCGTTCCCCACTTTCTGCCGCATTCTGGAGGCATTGCGTGTTGAGTGGCAGAGCTCAACGCCGCGCTTGTCCTCTACACCAGAGCGAAAAAATGGAAATATAAATTTAAGTAAATATTTCATCTCCTCGAGTGGGAATCGAACCCACAACCAGTCGATTTTACAGTCGCACTTTGTGCCGCCACGCCACGACCGGGATCGATGTTAATGTTTACTAAATACGAATTCCAGTTTAACACGAAGAAATGTATGACGAGAGACACAAGTAAAACTTTCTTAATTAATCACTCTACATAGAGACTAAACTAACTTTATATATATGAAGCGTTCAACAATCATAAACGTCTCTACAATCCAAACTTTTCTTTTGTGACTTAAGTTCAAGAATATCGAAAGGTTTTAAAATACTCCACTACAGACACAACTCCACACGAGAGCTCGTCTAGTGTTTATTTATCATTTTTGAAGATTTAGAGAAGACAGATGGAATGCTGATTTTTTTTTTCATTTAAGGATGATGTGTGAAGTAGAAAAAATATATACAGAAAATTACTCTCACAAGTTACGATCCTTCGCCAGATTTGCTTGGCAATAATAAATTGATTTAATATTGGTGCAATTTTATGCAAGTCAATGCACACTCTTTTATTAAAATGTAGTCATCTCCTACTAATAAAAGTTGGATAGGAGCATGATTAAAATTACAACCATGCTAGTTCGAGAAACGACTTCTAGATAATAATTGAAAACGGCGTTAGGTCACGACTATAGTACCTATGTACAATCATATAGATACTCCTTGATATTTTAATTAGAAGAAAAATATGCGTCACATATTTATGTTTCTAATCGCATAATCTATCCTACATAAGCTTTACCATATATGTAAAATTAGTTCATATCATAAGTAAAAATGATGTATATTACAAACATATTGTATTTATTCCTATTGCACATATTTTAATTTAACTTGAAGAAGCTAGTGGAGTAGGGTCGCAAACGTAAGCGCGACAAGTTGTAAGTTCAATTTCTATTCTAGGAAATGAAATATTAATATTTCCATTTTCTTCACTCTAGTGACGAACCACAGCGCGACGTTGAGATCCGCCACTCAATGCCTCCAGAATTCAGCGAAAAGTGAGGAGCGGAGAGTTTTAACACTAGGTTCCCTCTGCCTACCCCGCTACATACGGAATAGAGCGGGAAGCAAAAAAAAATTGAAGAAACAAAACGCTTTTGAGCGCAAGTGTACACAGCATATCCCGGGCGTGCTGACGCCGGCGCGTCTAATCGCCGTTTATTGGAGAAAACCGATTACTGACTGCGGCCAAAACCGTTTCGACATGTCACCAATGGGATTGACGAATTTAACTGGGCCGAAGGCCGTTACTTTAATTATCTGTATATACCCTCTTGTTTTACTTAAGATTTTAAGCTATTATATAGAGAATTAAATGTTGCTACTAATCCAGAAATTAGGAAAACATATTTAAAAATAAAACTTACTTTATATTATATTAATATAAAAGTATAATTAACATCAAGATAAAATAATTACTTTTACCTATTACCCTAGTTTGAAACTAATTTAAGGAAGAAAGGCGGACAAAATGCAACATCATATATTAACTTCCACGAACTCTACCAAGCTTTACATTCAATCTATCCCAAAAATAGACTAAGGCAAGATTAATATTAGCTAAGTTAATTAATAAATTGCCTTACACACACAAAATTATAACGCAATAGGCCGTACCTGCCAGGCGTGAGTTGCGTGACGGGCGCTTTCTCGTGAAAACTACAAAAAGTAAATTATATCGATGGAATCGATCGTTTGATTGATGGTGAGTGAGCATTTTTTAATTTATTTCAAGAATCCGGCCGTCTAAGGTCAGGACGTGTGTACGTGTTTCTGTGTGCAATAGGTTCTTTATAATTAAATGTCTTTGATTGGCATTTGTATAAAGTCTTCTCTTAATATATATATACAGTATTTTCGTAGAGAATCTGTTTGCAAAGTTATATTTTATATTCACATTGGGTTGGGCAACTGGCCTTAAAAAAATATATTAATTTCAAAAATTACATATTCAAAAACCTACATATCTTGTAACAAATACAAAAAAAATAGTTTAATAGTTTACAGGCAAACCTAGTGTTAAGACACTGCGTTCCAACTCAACGCCGCGCTCTGTCTACGGGGGCAGAGAAATGAAAATAATTTAAATATAATCATTCCGTCATTCCTTCGAGTGGTGATATGTCTCACCGCGCCACAATGGCATATTGTTCTATGCATAAAATAATATAACACACAATAGAAGTATTTACGTCAAATTTCATGTAACGTGTGATATTGCTTTCAGTTTAAAATCGAATGCAATAAATATATATTTAAAATAACAGAAAAAATCGTTAATATTTATATGAAATTTCTTATATATTAAATTGTATGTTAAACATCAAGAATTCGTGCAAAATGGTAAACGGACTCTAGGTTCCCTCTATCCTGCTGTGTGCGGAATACAGAGTTACGCTTAAAAAAAAATTTAAACATATTACGCTTACGGAACCCAAATAAAAGTAAAACAACAGTGGACTCGCGAGGTTTTTTCAAAACAATTTTGGCTCAGGTGTCGGCGGTCTATTAATATTAATTGACGTTTGTGAAATTTTGCGTCTAACATTTAATATGTACGTAGAACAATGACGTTGCATTGTTAAGACTATTATTATTCGCGTTCTTCTACAAAAGTTTTGTTAAGTTGTAACTTTTACGAATTTCTCTGGCACTATTTAATGTTATTAGTGATGAAATCGAAATGATATCTTTCTTGTAACTAAACTGTCTACAAAACAATAAAAAATATAATAGCATTACTCCGTCAACCCCCACTCAACAAGTAATGCCTCCTGTAGTAGGGAAGGTTTACAGTAGGGCAGGCAGACACGTTCCTCACTTTCCACCCAATTTCTAGAACACTGCGTGTTGAATGGCAGACGTCAACGTGGAAATCCAACTCAAGCCTTTAATGATAAGTTCGACGCTGTGCCAAAACGCCGGGATTAAAAAAAATGTAATCAAACTCAGATTAAGCAGTTTTTTACTGGGACTAATCTAGAATCAATTCTGTAACAAAAGTAATAAAAAAATGTTGTCGTGTAATATGTAGATACTGTACCTACTTGTGACTGGTAACTACAGTAAAAATATTATTTATTGCCCGTTAGAACTACATAATTATTAATTTACTAATCTACATTACCTTCATTTTCTAACAATAATATCATTTAATAAACAATATCTATATTATATAATCATTCTATACTGAACAGTAAAGTTTCAGCTAATTCAATAAAGCGGAGTTATTCATAGCATAAAATCTTTAAAATGGTATAACTTTTTTATTTATAAACTGATTGAAATTAATAAAACAAACACTGAAAGTTGAGGGAAGCTTGCCAAAATAAGATATCTATGACATACATACATGCAATTAAATCGTTTCTGAGTTTAGAGTGAACAAACGCACGGGCAAACAAACAAACATTTTAAAAATCGTTATTTTTGGTTACATTACGTTATAAAATTCCACCAATAATATTTTTTCTTATACATCATCTACGTGAAGACACAGATCCTTTACGATTTTATTATAAGTATAGATTCTTTACATGTAGTTAACGCTTTGTTCATCGTATCAACGTCATATACCATAGCTTAGAAATTTTAATGAAAATCAAACGAATTTACATCCGTATAATGATTAACGCGACCACATAAATCTATCAAAGTGAAAATATTGTAATTAATTAGAATACAACTAACATTAAATAAATAACATAATATGATTGAGGATGTGGATATAACGCAAATATATAGGATTCATTATGATATATTCAACATATTGAACTAAAATGTGTTTTAAATTAATTATGCAGTCAATTTATTTGATTTATAGAGAAATATTAGATTTAATATCGATTTTATTACAAAATTAATGCATATGAAGATGTTACCTAATAAGATGGTATCGTGACCTTAACCAGTGTGTTAATGGCCTTAGCATTTAAATAGCGGATTTAGTAAACAGGTTACTATAATAAACTTTGGCTTATTTCGAATATTAAATAAATACTAAATAATTTAAGGTAGAGTTAAGCTTTGGAAATGTTCCTTTGAATATAAAATGTAAGCCTTTTCGAGGGTAATGTTTCTCTTATATTTTGAAGAATAGATATATAGGCCGCCGTGGCGCAGGAGCACAAGTATTTGATTGTAACGCGGTGGTTGTGGGCTCGATTCCTAATTATATTAATATTAATTTATATTTTCATTTCTTCGTTTATGACCGAGGCAAAAGTGCGACGTTGAGTTCCGCCACTCAACACGCAATGCCACTAAAATGCGGAAGAATGTGGCGAACGGAGTGTCTTAACACTAGGTTTCCTCAGCCTATGCCTATATGCGGGATACAGCATGATTAAGATTAGGCGAAAAGAAAACAGCATTTAGGCAACATATGATAAAACAATCATAAATTAAGAAATCCTTCACACCCATCCCATCGTGTTCTCTAAACGGTTGCTCTATAATAACTAAATTAACTACTAGAAGTGACTCTTTCTAAGTTATTTTATAATTAAATGTTATAGATTACGAGTTCGATTCCCACTCCAGGAAATGAAATATTTTATATTTTCATGTCTTTGCTCCGGTAACGAAGAAAAGCACGGCGTTGAGGTTAATAGACACGCAATAATTCCTATATTCAATGGAGAACAAAACGAAACGTCTTAATCGGAACAGAGTGTTTTAAAAAACAAAACTCAACTCTGTGATGTTCAGTAATCTTCTACATTAAAGAAAAATATATATTTTTTTTGTTAATTAAATTGAAATCGGATATTGAATAATCGAATATTTATAAAGGCGAATCGATTTATTGCAACATATAAATCTGTATTTTTCAATTCAACTTACTGAAAAAAAACACAATATGCTATAACAATTCTTGACTCTTCTAGTAAAATGCTTAAATGGAAGTAGAGTAGCGAAGCGTGCGTGTTATTAAGATTCTAATTTTAAATGAACCAATGAGCCCTTGTTTTAATTGAGTTATGGCGGTTGTTACGTGTGTTAGTAGTTTTTAGTTAATATTTGGTGCCGGTGAGCTTTCCTTATTTAATATATCATTTAAAATGTGATGTGCTGTTAAAAAATTAAATAAGTTAATATTATTTATTTGTAATACTTAGTCGTAGTTTAATTTATGGTGAGGATATATCAGTAACTATATATGTACATAAATTAAAATGCAAATTGATACGTTAAAATTATTTGTGTTTTATGATGTGTTAATATTTTTGTTATGTATGTATATTTCAATGTCTAATGTCTATAACTTAAAGAGATTATACATTTTTTTTCAACTTCACGCTGTATACCTCACGTAGCAGAGTAGGCTAGTGTTGAGAGCCGAATTCTAGAGGCGTTGAGTGTTGAGTGGCGGAAGTGAGACTCGACACCAGAGCGAAGAAATGAAAATATTAAACATTGCCTCACGTGAGAATCGAACCCACAATCTATCGCGATGATTATACATCTCCTTTAATGTACTTTGATGTTATTGGTAAGTTAAATAACGGAACCTCACAAATTATAAATATTTCAAATGTCTGGAAAAAAAAATAAGTTATTCAAATGTTTACAAGAAATATGATATTTAATTTACTACGTACAGAGATATCTTTAAAAGAAGCTGAAAATGAAAACCATATCATTGGTACAGACACCTACTTATATTATCATTATTTTTTTCAGTTTCACGCTGTATCCCGCACACAGCAGGGTAGGACACAGAGGGAACCTAGTGTTAAGACACTCCGTTCCCCACTTTCTGCCGAATTCTGGAGGCATTGCGCGTTGAGTGGCAGAACTCAACGCCACGCTTAACCTCGACACCAGAGCGAAGAAATGGAAATATAAATTTAAGTAAATATTTCATCTCCTCGAGTGGGGATCGAACCCACAACCAGTCGGTTTTACAGTCACACCTCGTGCCGCTGCGCCACGACTGCCTTATATTATATATATAATTAAAATAACAAATATAACAAAGCAGCTACCTATAGCATAGGTACATATATTCATTATACAATACAATATACATACTGTCAAATAGACACAGGTATTTAATAATCAGACGGCACGACATTTTAGTTGCAACCAGTGGTTAATACAGCAGGTTGCAGCAGTATATTGAAACAATGCGTTCTCACGAGGTAATGCACGTTTATTTTGGACGTAGTACGTCCACGTAATAGTGTAATGATGTTCTGTTTCTTTGTGCAACAAGTACTTACCTCACCTTCCCACGGAACTAGACCGGCTATGTGAGAAATATCAATATATTGGATATTTTAATATTGTATTTGTTTTGTTGTATCTGTGATAATATATATTTGTTTTTTTTTTGTTTTTATGTGTCTATTTAGGCTGTTGTGGCGCAGGAGCACAGTCTTACTACTGTACGTGGTTGCGACGGCTGTGGATTCGATTCGCACTCAGGGGAATGATTATTTATTAATATTTTCATTTCTTCGCTCTGGTGCCAATGCAAAAGGCGCGACGTTAAGTTCCGTTATCCAATACGCAATGCCTCGAAAATACGGCGGGAAGTGGGGAACGGAGAGTTTTAAAATTAGGTTCCATCTGTCTACCCTGCAATATGCGCGATACATCGTGAAGCTGAGAAAAAAGATTATGTGAAGTGGCATGTAACTATAATATATCTCTATGGCATCTAATATTGCGTCATTTCGTTCAATTATATTGCGAAATCAATTATTTTAAAAATAATAAAGAGAACGGAGTGTCTTAACACTAGGTTTCCTTTGCCTACCCTGCTGTGTGCGGGATACAGCGTGAAGCTGATTTTTATTTAAAAATAAACATTATTGAAAGTGGAATTAAAGTGTATTATCATCACAACCAGTGCTCATCCAACAAATTACAACATATATATTTTTCCTTACAAAACATTTACCTTCTATATCTACAAAAATTCCTCAAAAAATAAACCTTTAACATTTGCATGGACTAAAAGAGACGTCATTTAATAAATCACCGGGTGAAATATTGGTGGACGGTCGAATGGCGACCTCGCTTCCGAAACCCATCAGAGACGGGCAGCAGAAACAAAAAGGCGCTGCCGCCGGTGCACTTCCGATTGCACTGCCACGCTGCCACCACTGAAAAATTACTGATTTAATACATTGTGAAGGTTCCGTGTAATGAATGTAATCACATTTGGATGTTTTTCCTTAAAATCGAAATAACAAAGAGTTGCGATGGCTACTTCGGTAATTTACAATCGGTTAATGTGTTTATTTATTTTACTAAATTTTTACTTTTTTTTTGTTTTTAGAGAATAGAAATTATATAGAAATTAAGAATAGAAATCTCAGTTTTATGGTTATTGACTTTATTACAATTTTTAATTGTGGCGACGTCTCTTAAATAGTAGAGGCCAGTCGTGGCGCAGGGGCATAAAGTGTGACTGTAAAACCAACTAGTTGTGTGTTTGATAAATATTTACTTAAAAACAATTATATTTCCATTTCTTCGCTCTGGTGTCGAGGCTACGCGAAGCGTTAAGTTCTGCCACTCAACACGCAATGCCTCCAGAATTCGGCAGAAAGTGGGGAACGGAGTCTTAACAATAGGTTTGTGTGTTGTAGAACATGGTCAGTAATTTTAAATAGGATAGCACCTTAATAAGAATAAGATCTGTGATTATGGCATTTCGTTCATTTCATGATAAAATACTGTTATGTGTGTGCCAAATCTTGTTTACTTAAATCTGACTCACTAAGCCAGAAGTCGTAGTCTCAATCTCATGCCAGGTAATTATAAATCTATGTATACATCCATACAACCAGAGTCCCTGTAAAACTAAAAACTATTAAAAATTAACTCTTACACGGACAAATCAGAACGTCACGGTGAGATTTCGAGGATAAATCTTTACTTAATGTTACCAAATGCGTCATGCAAGTGTTGGTACATTAAGACGCGGCTTTGCCATTTTATATTGAATACTTTTTATTAAAGAATACAGACGACGATAACCGTGACAAATGAGCGCAATCTGTCACTGCACCGTCTCATACATTCCGAAAACCACCTACCTACCTAATGAGTTAGTACTGACGAGTTGTTCGCCGGTAATAAATGCACTAATTTCGCTTGAAAATAACAAAATAAATCTAAGCGATGTCCTTAAAACCTTCTCAGAAAATGACGCATTCAGTTTTAGTTAAAAAAAATCACAATTATATATACTTTGTTGTTGAAATGTTGGGTTGTTCGTGGAACGAAACGGGGACCTTTCTTTTGTTTTCGCCGTGCTCACGGGGCGCGCTAAATCAACTAGCCGACTGACTATATTTGTTTTCTCTAGCGTTGTAAACATGTGTTTTGACATAACATTTTTGTCTAAGCATTTTTTTTTATTAGAAATTTCTCTATGAAAGCTTATTGCTGGTTGTAAATCAACGAGAAACAATCAGTCGTCGACAAGTGGCGACGTCTCTTAAATAGTTAAATGGAAAAACAGCCGCACGTTCGTAAATAAATGTATTGATAGAGCAGTCGCCCATCGCTAACTGTTGCGTATTATAATAGCAAACAGTTAATGATAATTACTTTAAATATCTTTATTAATATACTATAATGTTGACTATAGTTTTTATGCTTCGTCTTGCTATATGGTTTTTGTAAAGGGTTGTAAATACATTTTATATATTTTTTGGACGCCTCCATGGTGCAGTGGCAGAAACGTGTGACTGTAAGCACGACAGTTGTGGATTCGATTGCTACACTGGGGAAATTAATTATTATACATCTCACAATGCCTCATCCTGCGTAAAGGATCGGAACGGAGTGTCTTGACTTTAGATTCCCTCTGCCAAGCATGCTATACTTTACTTGCATTTTAAAATTTATACGATTATTACTTTGCTTAGTAATAAAATATATATTCAAAAAGGTTAACACACTCTAATCTCTATAAATTATATTTATCTGTAGCCTGGTGCTAAAAGGCAAAATTACGATTTTACTGCGAAAGAAATAATATTGGTTAATGAAATAAGTGAACGAGTATTTTGGTGTTCTCAAAAATATTGAACTTTGAATTTTGAGGCCAGTCGTAGCGCAGCGGCACGAAGTGTGACTGTAAAACCGACTGGTTGTGGGTTTGATCCCCACTCGAGGAGATGAAATATTTACTTAAATTTATATTTTCATTTCTTCGCTCTGGTGTCGAGGCTAAACGCGGCGTTGAGTTCTGCCCCTCAACACGCAATGCCTCCAGAATTCGACAGAAAGTGGAGTACGGAGTGTCTTAACACTAGGTTCCCTCTGCTGTGTGCGGGATACAGCGTGAAGCTGAAAAAAAAATTAAATAGCAATTATTTAAATTAATCAGGGCTCAATGAGACAGTCCTTTACGTTGTAACTAAGATGCTTGTAAGTTCGATTCTCACTCCGGGGATTCCATAATTTTCATCTCATCATTCTGGTAAGGACAAAAAATAGAGCTAAAGTTCTGGATTAAACATAAAAACAAGATAAAATACGTACACTGTATCCTCTGACGTCATATATCACTATTAACAACGCATACACAAACGCGAATCAAACCTATGATTACCTATTAACACATTGGCCCTATCGTCCAACATTTATATATCCAAATCCAACATTGTAACATATGAATAAATACTAAGGACTAATGTCCGGTAAGGGTTTTTTAACAGTCAGCTATAACGATCCTGGTTACTTTTAATGTCTCCCAATTACAGTGTTCACTCGTTTTAACGATTTCTTCGAGGCTTAACTATTCCAATTTTATGTTTGCCGGACGCGATGCGAAATGCCCCGTGTTAATGCTTTTCAAATATATATTGAAAGCATAATTATATAAATACTAGTCTTTTCGTTTTAGTGCCTATAAAAAACAATTTAAATTTAACACTCTCCGCTTAAAAATATATATTTTACGTGAAAAATATGTTTTATGAAGTTATATATATACTACTTATAGAATAAAGATTTATTTTAAACTAAACTATTTTTTTTTTAATTTTCGTAATATTTAGGTACTTGTAAAGAGCCATAAAGTCACTCAAACTGAGTTACGGGAGACAACTGGTACAAATACTTGAAATTATTTAAATGCTTAGTACATTTCGCATTAGTTAAGTGATAGGTACGCCGCTATGGCAAAATCAGATAGAAATTTTTAAATTCTCATTTATTTCAGATCTGACAAATCGCAATCCGCTATACTTTTGTCTCGTCCGTGGCAACTTACGAATTTTATTGTCTATGGGCTTAAAATGATATACGACAGCTCTTAACTGGAGAATCATAAAATATTTTCTGTTTGTGAAATATTTCTGAAGCAATAAAGCAATAATTCACTACGGGACTGCGGGGAAGATGGCCAGCTTTATTTGCCGTCATAAACGTACTGTTGATGGGTACTTTTTTTGCTGGTTGCGCCGTGGAGGCTGCGCATGCGCTTGCACATAAAACTTGCCTTTATCATTACCGAGATTAGATATCTCTTATTGTTAACGTAAGCTGTAGATATTTTTATAAATATAGCCCGTTTCATATATCGCTAAAAGGATTCATGTATTTTTTTTTGTTTAGTGTTGTTATTACGAATGATAATGTTCAGTAATTTTTTCTCGTATGTCCTTTTCCAATTTTTACAAGGGAGACCAAACATCTTATCACTCACTTGCCACGAGACACGTCTTTATACCATCAACATTAAAAAAACGTGGAAAATATTACGATTATTTTATTGTTTTATAAACATTGTATTATTCTAGATAGCCTACTGCCTGCTTAACCTACGCTTTAACTTGATTTTAATAATATGCTGTACAAAATTAACAACTAATACAACAGTGGAGCTCACCCCTAAAGAGTGAGTACTTTTTAAATATAAATATGTAAGACGCTATTTCAAGAACTATTTAAATGTTATCTGTTCGTATATCTTTTATCTTCAACGTGGTCAATGTGTCGGCATTTTACACTTCCCTCGCGTGAAACTTTGGAGTGTCGACAGGGGGTTCCATTAGTCAAAGTGATTAGTTCTCGACGCGTTATGTTTCAATGAGATGAATAATCACCGGTTACAGTGACAAATGTGCGCGCGCGCACCTGTGGAGGGAGATGCTCCTCTTTCAAGAGACCGCTCCATCACTCAGCATCACTCTATGTAACGGATGAAGATGTATATGTTTATCAATATTAATGTAACCTGTTCCTTTTAAAATTAGATGCAATATGTTGTTGTGTTAAAAATGTAAGTTAACGTAATTATATTAGTATGCATTTATTATTTCATATTTCTGTCATTTATTTATAAGTCATTTATGAGATTAATTGGAAAAATAGTACATAACTACTTCTCTATCAAATATTACTATTTTGTTAAAATATTTTATAAAATAAATAAATAAATAATGTATATGCCATAATTGTGAGATGTAAAATGAAAATTACAATATATACCTAAATTCTTGATTGTATGATAATTCAAAAAAAAATCCGCATTAAAATATTATTATTTTAATTTGAAAACAATATGTGTTATCTGTAACGGTCAAGCTTATCTCTCATTGCCCCCAAAAGAATCAACAATCAGTGTCACCCCTTTTATTCGCTATTTAAAATTTTATTTTTGTGAAAATGATATCGATATTCTTGTACTACTGTCATATCGATATATTAACATCGATGTATTTCATATCGCTGTGATTGAACATTGATTGAGTTCTTTGAGTTACGCCGCCGTCTATAGTAAGATTTACAGCTGACGTTATAGCTGCGGTAGCTATGCCATATGACTGAGATGCATGAGGTAAGCGAAGTAATTGTAAGTAAACGCTATAAAAGTTATTTAAAATCAGATAGGGATAAATATAGCTACAAATAACATACTTGTAATATCTACACAATAAAATATATATAAAAATAAAATTGCATATTCTATTTTATTACATTTTTAATTAACATTGTTATCAAAGAAATAAAATCGCATAAACCCTGTACAATTTTTGGGAAATTTATCATATGATCTTTTTAAGACGAAAAAAAGATTTTGAATTTCTAAATAATTTTAAAATTATAAAACATATCTAAAAACTTGAACCCACTATAAAATTACATAACTATAATGATATTATAAAATAGACAGAGACACAGTACATACATAGAATATGATTGTGTTTAAAGGACATAAGTCACTCTTGAACTACGAAGACGGCACCACACCGGCTCCATAAATCAAAACATTCGTGCTACGATTAATCAAACTTGGAGGATATCTCAGGTTTAACTCTAACACCTGTCAGGTATTCGTAATTAGGATGCTGTGTTATAATTTTTCAAACCTAAAATCTTGAAATCACCTTGTTTGTGTATATCTTTTTATCTCCGATACGTTCTTATTCGTAACTTATACCTATAGATTTTTTTTATTTTACATACAAATAAATAATTACTAGATCTAATATATATTTTTGTGTCCATAATTACCTGCCTTCCAAATCATTAAACACAATTGAAGTATGCAGAGTGCGGTTGCCGCGGTGACCGGCCGCATGCCACACAACATGATGATGCTGCGTTTTTACGTGCCGGTCTCATTTGTAAACTGTTTTATACCTTTTTTATATCTATAAATATTTTTATGATACATTCCACACTGCCATTCGATCGATCGTAATCAGATTAATATTCATCATGGGCTCGCGCTGCGATTTAAATAAAAATTGAAAATAAAAGTGGTCTTACGCCATCTTGCGAATGAGCTGTCAAATTAATTAAAAAATAGCACAAGGTCACGTTTTTAATTTTCATTGTTATGTTTATGATATATTTTATTTTGCAAAAACTTTTAAGAATTTTATAAAAAAAAAAAATATTTTTTTTTTACTTTTTAAATAAAGTTTTTTGTACAGGTATTGTAGTACCTTTTGCTTTTTTAAAATATATTCATATGAATGAAAGACTTAACTAAAGTTTTAACTAGTAAATACACCAAAAAGCCAATTTGTACAAATTAATATTTTTCGTCAAAAACACAATTTTATTATGAATTAACATGTTTATATTGAAACTCATTTCGTCCGTGGTCTCATCAGTTTTTTTTTCGCCTCAAATATAGTATAGGCGTCCGTATGGCTGCATTATACAGTATATTATTCTTTAAAAAATATTTTATCTCAACTTAGGTCCATACAGCCTGGATGTCAAAGTTATGACGTGTTAGATTGATTATCGAATGGATGTTAAAATACGTTTTACGACTTTGAGACGCGCTTTCTGTGTGTAGCAGATTCGTTTGTGGTACCTATATTCATATTGGTTATGCTCGGCTCAATAACTTGAGGTTTTTTGTTAAAAAATATTTAATTACGGTGACACAAATACCGATTGGTAATTGAAATTACTATTAATTTCATAATTATAACTGAATTTTAAACCTAGTCTTTTCAAAATATTTTACAAATAAAACATTTTTTTATTACAACACACACAAAAAAATAGGAATTCAATTTTTTGTTTGTTTATTACAAGTAGGTATTAGAAGCTCAGAACCATCAACGCAAAAGGACATAAAATAATAATTTACTACTAATAAAATAATTATTCCAAATAGTAAATAATATAGCGGATTAATATTTATTATGTTTTGTAAGCTTCAATCAACAACATTGAGGCCGTCGTATGCCGTATTGACACAACGTTAGACTGTAAACGCGATGACTGTGGGTTCGATTCCCATTCAGGATTATATTATATAGCTTCACAATGTATCCGAACACAGCGGGATAGACAGTGGAAACCTAGGAATCTAGTGTTAAGACACTCCGTTCCCATAAAGACATTTCGTTATCCAATTTCCATCCATTTTTTCCGCTTTTTCTATTAGAGCGGGTAAATGGAAATAATTTGAATAAATCAAAAGACCTTACTAATTTGAATAAAATAATTTTTAAGTTGCGGCGTTGAGTTTCGTGACTTAACAAGCAATGTCTGCAGAATTGCGGGAAAATTGGATGGAAAGTGGACAAAGAAGAGTTTTAACAATAATTCCTCTGTGCCTACCCTGCTTTATACAGAGAAAAGCATGAAACTAAAAAAAAAATAAAAATAATAATAATATACGTTTGACATTGTCACATGTCATAACAAATAACAGTTCAACGCACCCGCAGCAAGCCGTGACGCCTAAAAATTCATATCGTATTAGTCACAGTAAAGTAAATGATTTTAAAAAGAAATTAGGTATTTTAATTATTAACAAATTTAAAGAAAAAAAATATGTAAATTACATTTCAAGAGTAAGATTTTTTTAAACCTATAACTAAAAACAATATAAAATTGTAATATTTATTATGGATACATATATCGGCTAGAGCAGTCTATTAGTAGTTTGTTTATACATTTTTGAATAGTTTTCTAGTAGCACGGGTTCTGGTTACCTCTACGTATTTTTTTACATCTTCTCTGAAAAGATCTTATTAGTCTTATTATTATATTTACACATTTGTTTTTTTTTTATTTTTGAACACCATTTTTATGGTAAACTAACCCGGGATCCAATTTTCATATCATATACATTATAGGATGTTATATAAAAACTAAAGAAGCAAATATAAGAAGTTATGTATGTAAATTACAATGCAAATTTATGTGTGAAATTATTTAAATATCAAAGTACGGTCGTTGACGATCATTATTATACTAAGTAACTGTAAAATACATTAACAAATATCATGGTCAAATCGGAAACGGAAGTTCCCTTTTGATTGGGGAGAGCATGCGCGCGCGCATACCGTTTCCTGTACTGCTATTTAGTTAAATTTGTTAAGTAAATATCTGCAGGTTTTTAAATTTCAATAAAGACATGTTATTTCATTTGTACGTAAAAAAAATTGGGAACAATTAGCTTATCTTCTAAAATTTTACAAAAATAAGCCGTTGTGTATGCTACCGTGATACTATCTACTAGTCCGAAAAAAATAAATATTTTTTTATTTTTAGATACTCTCATTGTATACTTTTGAATCACAATTACAACAAATCCAGAGGCCAGTCGTGGCGCAAGCAAGGGGCACAAGCTTGTGACTGTAAACGCGACAGGTTCGATTCTTACTCGCAGAAATGAAATATTTAATATTGTATCGCTCTCGTGTCGAGTTGAGTTTCGCTCACCGCACAATGCGTCCAGAATTTAGTGGAAAGTGGGGAGCGGGGTGTCTTAACACTAGGCTCCGTTTGCCTAACCTGCTACATGCGGGATACAGCGTGAAGCTGAAAAAAAAACTACAACCTTTAGAGTCATTAACCATTAACATGAGAAGAAAAGAAAAAGGCTTGGCTGAGTTGTTTAATATTTAGTCATACCTATAAATTTTAGTATCTTTTTTGTCAGAGAGACAACATAGAGTATGTTAAAATGTTGAACCCAATAAAATTTGATCACAAAATGCTTACAGTCGTAAGTAGTTACGTGAATATATCAACTTTAAAATAATATATAAAATGAGTATCTAATTACATAAAAACTTTTCACTACTCACTACTCAAACTCACATCTGGTTAACCGAAATAAATAAGGTATCCATCCTCAACCGGAAGATTAATTTATATAATCAGCATTGAACAAACTCGGGCAAACACAGGCGAGGGTCCACGGAAGCGGTGCCCTAATGACAGGTTCTAAGCCCTCCACGCGCGAGGCATATCACGACTTACCTGTTACGAATTAGACGCAACCCATCATTTAAGTATCGGTAGCTAGCGTGCATCGTTATAGTAATTTGATTTCTTTCACGAATTCTACGGCGCCATTTGGCCGCTAATAGGGCCGTTAGGGCTCATCATAAAACTCAATTTCCACTAAATTTGTAAAAAGACAACACCCGTAACTCGACATGAGCTAAGCCGATCTGACGTGAGCATCGTGCAATTGCTTATTTCTCATTATGATAATTTGCGGCTTTTAACTCTTGTAAGACGTGAGAGCTGTTCTTATGGGAGTATAACAAAGTTAACGTAACGAGATTGGTACTTATGAAAATTATGGTCTGTCGAAGAATTAGATTTTGGAGGTGTAATGAAGAGTTCTTGCGGTGCGTTGGCGTGTACCGTAAAGTTTAATTATTAATGCTGCCTGTCCTCCTCGCGTATGGGAGACAGGCCATAATTAACAATAGCATTTTAATTACACAAATTCTAGATGATTCATAATGTGTAAGATACGTGTTGAATGTGTCTGAAGCTTACCAGTTATTAAAGAGTCAGACGAAATGCAAGTACCAAATACAATAAATACGCTTAAGTCATAATATTGTTTATAATTTGATATTTGTACTTAATTTTACAATATAATATAAGCTATTCTCACACATATCGTTTTTTTTAAATAATCAAATAAGTCCTACCTTGTAATTCGGAAAAATATATTTAACCTGCACTTTTTTATAGTATAGGCATTTTTTTATTTAATTTTAATTAGTCAATGTTTTGTCTTAACTAGAACGAATCTTAAATATGCACAAAATAATTATATTTTTTTAAATTTTCAAACTAATGTTAAGATGCTTTTTTACTTTCCGCCAAAACATTGCGTGTTGAGTGGCAAAATTCATAATTCAATCATTTTTTTTATACTTTATGGTCCTTTTGTTATATTTACATTTCATTATGTTATTACATACATATATTTCTAGTTTCATGTTGATAACTGTTGAAAGCTACCAAATACCTTAGGTTATGTCCACAATGCTTGAGCTTAACATTTAATAGCAATAAGACTATGACATATCAATTACTATACATATCTTATACTCGTAGATACTAGATAGATGTTTTTCTATAGATAGAAACGTAAGGTTCTTTGAAGTTATAATTCTTAAATTATACTATCGTTTGAGTATAAGACCAAAAGTAAAAAATAGCGTTATATAGTGGAATGTTACTACAGTGGCCGTCGTGGCGCAGGGTCACAACTGGGACCGCAAACGTGACAATTGTGAGTTTGATTTTCATTTTTTCGCTCTGATAACATGAAAAATCGCAAAACTCAACACGCAATGCATCAAGAATTCAGCGAAACAGAGGTTAATTATTCTTAAGGATAATAGAATGTTTTAACACTAAGTTCCTAGGTTCCCATGTTTCCGTACCTCAACGGAACGGGAAAGACGGAACCTCTTTGTTGTCTGTCTTTCCATCTGTTAAGACTATTTATCGCGAGATGGCGTGGACGTGTCAAACTTAAATTATTATAAAGTTTACGATCTTATAAGCGTCTAAAGCTTGATTTTTCTGTGCAACTTGTCAACGCAATCAAAAGTGCGAGCTTTTATGCATCGTTTTTGTTGCTCCTATAGCAATATACTTCTCGTTTACTTATAATTATTAAATTAAGGAAATGGAATATTTATTTTGTATATTTCCATTTCTTCGCTCTGGTGTCGAGGCGAAGCGCGGCATTGTTCCGCACTTAACGTGCAGTGACGAGTATTTTAACACTAGGTTCCCTCTGCCTACCCTGCTGTATGCGGGATATAGCGTGAAGAAAAAAAAATGCAAATTTACATTTATATTATAAAATTGACCGTTCACTTTATTGGCACGGAAAATTTTTGGTTGGCGAATCCTACTCACACTTGACAGATTTTTTTGTACTTTGAAAAAGACACTGTACTACGTGGCTTTAACTCATAACAATAAAAAAACTATAACATTAAAAAATTTAATTTTTTGGTTTACTTTAACTAATTAATTACTTTTCAAGCTAAATTTTGCTTACTTGGTGGTTCACAAAAACAAGGCACAGTATACGAATACATACCTACAGGAAACAACAAATATATGGTAATTTAACAAGAAACAATCTGTGCAATGCAGACAGAGTGTCTCGTGTCGATACATCGAGGCAGGTAGGCATGAATGGCGGCGCCCCGCTGGCCGTAAGTTATGCGCCGGGCTCCTGGGGCGCGGCCGCTGCCTTCACACCTCCGCCCGCGTGTGGTCCCAGCTTTACGGCTGTGGCTGCTGCGCGCGCGCACCGTTTTATGTAATACTGAACCAAAATTGTATTATTACTTTTTTATTTTATTTAATGCAGAATCGTTATTTTTCAGTTTTAAAAATAATATATTTTCATGGAGTGTTAAGAAACTCGTGATTTAAAATAATCTTAACTGAACTAAACGGTAAAATTTCTTCTGCTAATCGCTATTAAAATACTTGTTAAGCTTCAATTAGTCATCGCTTGAAATTAAATTTTCCCTTTTTTTATTTTTATTTCTATATATTATATCTACATTAAACTATATAATTAGCTAAATGAAGTTCACATGGTATTGTAAAATATAACATAAAAAAAAATAGTCGGAAAATTGCTGTTAAATTTTTGTTAAATCAAATCATGGTAGGCAAAGAGAACATATGGTTGAGGGACAGTGGACAAGGTGAAAAAGATATGCAGAGGTCATACCGTTTGGCGCTCCGTTGTTTCTGGCTACCCAGCTAGGGATAAAGCGTTCTTAGTGTTACGCGAGATAGATACGCTTAGAAATTCAACTCTAGGTCTTATAGGGGCGGGAAAATAAAAATAATTGGGCATCAAATTCACATCTATCGCACTTACATTTAGACGCTGTTCACTAACTGAAATTACGTATATGATATATGTATGTTTTTAAATAAGACAATAGGGGCTGGTATCTAATTACATAAAGCCTACCAAAGCCTCCTAAATCTTCCGACGTTACTGGAGTAGATGTCCTAAACACACGTACCTATTACAATATTAGTCACATTAGTGTGCATACTTCATTTGAAAATTATTTTATTTCTCCTACTTGTTACGGCCTGCCGGTATTCCTCCGAGATACGATACCGGTCGGTCGCCGCGATTTTTATTGGACAGGAAGGAAATTCTTACGTTTAATATATTGTAAGTAAAATGTTTTGAGCCATATTTATTTAAGCACCCGTGAATATAAATCCGGTGTAGGTTGCTGCATCCAGAAGCTATTTTATATATCCTGTATTTTATTTATTTTTCGTATCATATACAATACGGTAGGGTAATATTATATTTTATATCAATAAAATGTTAAAAAGCATTTTTTTAAAAGCCATAACAGGATTTCTAAACCCACTGTGTTCTGTGATTTATACAGAATCTAAGCTGATCAATACTTAATTAAAAGAATATACTGAAAACTATCCACGTTCAATTGATATCTTGACGTCAACAATGGAATGACAAACAATTCAAAAAGGAAATGTCAAACTTATTTTTATTAGGCCTATTAGTTTTGACTCAGTCTTAATGTATTCACTTTTATATTATAAAATTTAATATCTGTATTGGATTATAGAGTTCCACAAGACTGGTCTTTGCTTACTGGTAATGAAGGTGTAAAAAAATTAAAAAAACATATATATTTATAAGTAATTTTTATCATAAAATGTATTTACTTTATAAATGTAAAATATTATAGAAATAAATGTCTCGGTTTACTGTAATTTAATTTGTACACTATATTTTCTCATTATCGTCCAATATATTACCTACAAATAAATATGAAAAAATATTTAAATTGAGTACACGTTTTATGACACAAAAACATATTTACATTTTTAGAGATTTATTACCTTGACCACATGCGTATACCTAAAGAGTCATCTAGAGCTGAGAGTCAAAATTGATTTTAAATTGCCATTTCATTTTGAACTTTATATGTAACACTTATAGAACCTACTACTTTGTATATGAACTGTTGGTCACTTGGCCTTAAGTCCGGTTATTTATAGGCGTCCTACTGCCCGCAGAGATTTATGCAGCCACAGGAAATCACAGCAGCAATTCTTTTATCTTAACCGTGGATATTTTATTTGGTGCTTTACTGCTTTATAGGAATTTAAGGCTGGAAGTAAACATGCAATTATACGAGAAATATCACCACTTAAGAACATACTAACAAATTGTGTGGAAAAAAACTATATTCTAGTAAAATTTGTGGTAATTTCCTTAATTACCTAAATGTGGTTACTATATTCAAAAGAGAACTTAGAACATCTTTTAATTTATTGTTAGCCATGAGAAATTTATTATAAGTCAAATTTAAAATATTTTTGACCTAAACTTTTTGATACAAAAGTACTATTAAAAATGTATTACGCATTTGAAAATAAACTTTCTCGTCATTTTGGTCTTGCAAGCAAGGACATCATGTTCATGTTATGAAAATTTTGTAATGCAGCCGAAACAAAGTGGAAATCAAAAAGTAGATGGAAGTAACGAAAAAGTTTCCTTATATGGGTATACCATTAGTGACGTCATTTAAAGTATGTTAATAATTAAAGCAAAAACTGTATGTTTTTAATAATAAATATTGTTTTAATTGTTATAATGAGCGATACTTTAGCTAATACTTGTTACATTCATATAAGGCATCGTGTTTTTATGATCACTTCTAATTTAAATAAATAAGAAGCGATCATAATATGGGATGCCATACGTGCGCACATAACCTAATGTACGGTGACCGTGCGGGGGCGTCGAGTGCGAAAGATTTATTAAATGGCTACTGTATTTACTTGGACTAAACAGCATAAGCAAAATTTATTTCACATTTTGTTTAATTATGTATGCATAGTTACTTAGATAGGTTTAAATTTTAAAAACGTTTCTATCTTATGAGGGTAACTTACAGCCCGGTTTTTTTGACGTATAGTTTTTAGTTTATTAACTCTTTGTTAATAAACTAAACGTGGAGTAAAAGAAGTACCTCAACCCTGGAGTAATAGCAGACTAGACTTCAATCAATAATTGAATTTGTAGAGGATACTTGATATTCGAGGCCAGTCGTGGCGCAGGGGCACAAAGTGTGACTGTAAAACCAACTGGTAGTGGGTTCGATTCCCACTCGAGGAGATGAAATATTTACTTAAATTTATATTTCCATTCCTTCGCTCTGGTGTCGAGGACAAGCGCGGTATTGAGTTCTGCCACTCAACACGTAAGGCCTCCAGAATTCGTTAGAAAGTGGGGAACGGAGTGTCTTAACACTAGATTCCCTCTGCCTACCCTGCTATGTGCGGGATACAGCGGGAAGCTGAGTTATTTGATATTATATTCCCACTCTCTTATCAAAGATGTTTATTCCTTAAAACAAAAATATTTTATTCTATCAAAATATAACCACGCTAACAAAAAGCTAACGTACGAAAAACACAACTCAGTGCAAGATTAAACTCGGTCCGCAGATCCCATTTGCAGATTCATTCTCTTAGATTAAGTTATAGCTAGCTGCATTGTGGTGTTTTCATAAGAACTTTATTAAACTCCTCCATATTACGCAAGCCGCTGCCCACGCCGCACGCACCGCGTCCTGCCCGCCGCATAAACTCCTATATTTACTGTTATGTCAAATTATAGAACTATTTTGGGTTATGTTAAGTTATGGTTAAAAAACTTATTTTGACATATAAATGTTTTACGTGTATCATGTAACATGTTTGTTTAACCAAAATATTTCAGTACCTACCCATCAGTTTAAATCTGTCTTATCCCTTCAATGTAGAATAGCAATTGTGGCAATTTTGTTATCATTTTAATTTTATTAATGAGACCATCTTATTGAATTGGGGTACCGTCGATGTAAATAGATAATTATGGAGGCGAATCCCACACGACTGAAAGATTTATTTTTATTTTCTCGATCTGGTAAACAAAACTAACTAGGTATGTGTTGTTGAGTTCCGCCACTGACACGCTATGTTTCGAAAAGTGGAGAGCAGTGAATAAAGAGCTAAATTCGACACCAAGTTCTCCCACCTACCCTGATATATGCATGTTGGATATATCGTGAAGATTAAAAAAATATTATAGTTTTTAAATGGCACATTCAGAAAGCAATAACCAAAGAACAGAACAGAAAAATAAAAAAAAAAACATTAAAATATTTAAAAATAAAATGGTAAAGCGTCAATATCAAATTGAATTGATAATCAAAGACGACATAAAACTAACATCATCCAATATACGAAACTGAAGAATCGTTATAGTTTACGCATACCTACTTTAATCGAAATCTATCCAATATTTCTTATGGTAACATGTCACAATGAAATGATAAAGATGGGTGCAAGTTTCACGTAAGCGCGGTAGGCTACGAGATACCATGTTGTGCTACCGTCCAGCGCAATCTGGTATTTAGACTGGCCTTCCACAAAATATTAAATAAACACAGCGCTTGTAATATACCTACATAAATTGTAAATATTTTCTACGAGAGCAAAAATTCTAAGGAATTTCTGTAATACAACAAAAATTTTATAACAAAATTCTCCACTTATATAATAAAGGCTAAACGTATACACAACGCTATGCTATCCAACACTATATTGTAGTGTATAAGTGGTTTTAAACTGTATATTCCGCGGAGGAGATGCAATCTGGACGCTTACAAATAGCACCGAGCTACGTAGGCGCGATTGAGTTATTATATCTTCCTGTTAGGCTACTTGTTTTTGTGTTTTTATTAATTACCAACTATAAATAATAAATATTTTATGTGGAGGTAACGCGACACGAGCGCAGGTTGGCCCGAGATGCGGCTCTCCGATACTACGCGGTGGCTGGGGGTACAGTTATTATTCAACTTTTTACAACTGATCGTTTTTATTGTTAACTCGTTGTTATAAGTTGTGGGGAATGTGTTGTTTTAATATGCGTATTGTTTTATGTTGTAGGTCATATTATCGATAGATAATAATGAAGCCTAAGCATAGCTTATGTTATACGGCATATAATATAAGTTCTTCTTATTGTATTATTCTATACTACTACAAATACTTATTTACGCCTATTTTCATAATATATTTTATAAATAAAAACAAAGATAAAATTTAAAGCCAGCCAATTTTGAGCACATTCGTGGCGCAGGTGCAGGCAACCTCTAAACGGGGCAGGTTGTGGATTCGATTCCCACTCGAGGAAATGAAATATTTAATATTTAATTTTTTTTCGCACTGGTGTCGAGGCAAAATATGTCGTTGAGTTTCATCACTTAGTGCGCAATATCTGCAGAATCCGGCGGAAAACCGGCCCCGGGTTCCCCACACTAGGTTCTCAACACTAAGTTCCCTCTGCCTAGTCTATCAAATGCAAAATGCAGCGTGAAGATAAAAAATAAATAATAAAATATATATTAAATGTCTTCTAAAAGACTTAAATATAAAAATATTAATAGCATTTCAATTTGCAAAAAAAAGTAAAGGAAGTTAAGTGAACATCGAACAATCGACTTTTAAATATCTTCGTTACGAGACGTGACGTTGCAAGCGGAAGGTTAGTTACACGAAGCATTTGTATGTACTCGTAAGCCTAAATAAGTTCCATATGATGAATATTTTTAATCTTTAATCAAATGAGGCCGTCGTGGCCCAAGGGCATAAGGGTGTGACTGTAACGCGACGGTTGTGGGTTCGATCCCCAATCGAGGAAATGAAATATTTATTTAAATTTAATATATATAATTTAATATTTCAATTGAAATGTCAAATTTCAAATCAAATAAATTATTTTTTTTGTATTATTAATGTTTTCCTTACTTTGCCTACTCATAATTAGAGCCACAAACTTTAAGTTTGCTATCCTAACTATATTAGGTTGTACAACAAATTATATTAAAAAAAATTAAAAATGGTAGGTACATACCATATACGTAAGATTTTTTTTACTTCACACACACTGTACCCCGCATAGGTAGGTAGATAGATGGAACTGAGATTTCATACACACCGTTCCCCACATTCCATCCAATTTTCGAGACATCAACGCCACATTTTGTCTTGTTACCGCTTCTATCTTCTCTCTCGTCTCTTCGTCGTGTGCCCAACAGCCCCAAATCCTTATAGAAAACGAGGTTGAAAAAAAAACAGCAAAAATCGAATCTCAATCAGCATACGACAGCGAGATATTTCACTCATATACCACCGTCACTTTATATCAATACGAATGACCATTGTTTTGATTTAAAAGACCATAGCCATTGTTTCATCCTTATCAGAATATAAAACACTATGAGTACATTAAACACTTAAGCTGACTACTCAGTTACGTTAAAATTACATTATCAGAAGTTAAATCAATTATTTTCATTTCTTTTTCTACTGTGTTATTGAATTTAGTAAAGAATATGTAAACGATTCGGCGATGAAAAAAAAATGCATCTATAAGGCCATATTTCTGATATAGATATGGTTGAGTGAGGCCAATTCGTTTCCATTGATGCACTTCCGTTCCCCGCTTTCCGCTGAATTCTGGAATCATTACGTTGAGTGGCGGAACTCAACTCCGCGATTTGCCTTATTATCAGAGCGTGGAAATGAAAATATTATATATTTCATATTTCTCGAGTGGAAATCGAACTCACAACCTGTCCACGACTTGA
>JAATLQ010020658.1:0-30853 GCA_013421005.1 Heliconius erato x Heliconius himera | reverse complement strand
TTCCGTGCACAAAAATTTTTGTAGAAGCTATTTAAATACCAGAAATCTAACGGAAGCTTCCAAGCTTTTGAAAAACTCTTTCTATAAAATCTTCTAAATCGCGAGTCTTCGCGACTTCGGAGCTGAACATCCACGGTTATCATTGCGAGAGTATATAATTGTTGGCAATTTCATGTCTCTATTCAACCCATGAATGGCAACCATTAGGCGAGCCTCTCAGCGCGCCCTCCTCAGCTAATAAGTGCATTTTGCTTTACAGGACTCCTTAGTGCCATTTTTAAAAACTCGTAGTTTTTTAAAAATGGCCGGAGAGACCATTCTGCGGAATTATAATGGAAATTGTTGTTTAATTGACGCTATTAAGCAATTTAGTTAAGTAATTAATAAGATGCGACTAACGCTCTCGTTTCTTCGCAAGAGCAAGAGCCCGTAAAGGAAAATTTCAAGAAAAAGGGTTACTTTCACTGGATTGTAAATTAAATTATGCAAAAGTAAAAATTATGTTTCCAATTTGTAAAACTTCAAAATAAACTGAAGTTATAGGCGCGGTGTAATTTGATATAGTGGTGTATAATATGTATGTGCGTATGATTAGATACTTCCTACTTATATTTTATGTACGAGACCGTAGATACATATTTAGTTAAGGGTATTATTACAGTAATTTACAATGTTTTATGAATATTAAGCATGTACTTGGAGCAGCAGGTGGTATCCGAATGAGAAACCATGAAGCCACAAACTGTGGGCGGGGAGCGCACGATCGCAAAAACTCAAGGACAACATATTTTAATTGAAAGCTTTATTTAATACATAATTTATATTTATTTTTAAATGAATAAATAAAAGAAGCTTTTGAACTGAGGTAAAAATTTAGGTTAAACAAAATTATATACATATAACGATGGTGTTAGATTAAAAATACTTAGGTTATTTTTGGCATGGTGGGTGTAAATTTGAGATATTCCGTTCTCAGCAACAGAATCCATTTTTTTTATAAGTACTTAGTACATATATATTATAAATACGTAAACCCCTTTCTCTACCAAATATAAATTCAGAAATAATACGTTCATATTCACGTAGGTAGCTAATAAACAAAAAATTTTTTTTTTGTTTATTACGTTTAATAAATTGTAAGTCGTACGCTCTACACCCACGAAATAGTTTTACAAGATTCTCTAACAGTAAACAGTGTATGTTAAATAGTTTCTCGTATTGTATGCATATATTTTAAATATTATAATAATAAATAATATTAACTGATAAATATGATAATAAGATGAGGCCAGTCATGGCGCATAGGCATAAAGTGTGACTGTAAACGTGACGCGGGTTGTGGGTTCAATCCCCACTTGAGGAAATGAAATATTTATTTAAATACATTTCTCCATTTCTTCGCTTTGATGTCGAGTCAAAGCGCGGCGTTGAGTTCCACCACTCAAAACGCAATGCCTCCAGAATTAGACGGAAAGTTTTTTAATTATCTAAGATAATCGTCACGTTACTATATTGTCAATAGAAGTGATTAAAATTATTTTTTTGTTTCGACTTAGCTTTTTTGTTACTTGTAGTAAGTAATAAAAATTATATACAATCAAAAAAAAATGGCAATCCGCAATTATAAAAAAAAAGAAACGTCCATACGTCATGGACTGTCTTTTACTTTAATATTGCATGGTACCGAATATACCTAATTAGCAAGTAGCGTTCATTGTGCGTCGCCATTTAAACCATATTCCGTATTATTTCAATGTTATATTATCCCTGAAAACGGTCCAGAGTAAGTCACGACTCGGTGTCCCGCGGGCGCCCACCTGTGCCCCTGCACACCCAATATGAGGAAATATTTCATTTCTTAATAATTTCCAGTCATTACCAAACCGCAGACTTTGAGCTGCACTCATGATATGCAGATTTTGAATTCTTTTTTTAAAGAATGATAAGTTAAACTCTAAATGTTGAAATCAATGAGTCATTCATGAGAATATTACTAATAAAAAATGTTTTGTGCAACCTTCTACAACTGCGTCCCATAAGCTTAAATTTCTGTATCTTAATGTTAGGGTAACTGGTACTTTGTCTGCTTGAAGTTAAAACAATAAGTTCAGTATACAGAGTTTTAAAAAAAATTGTCTTGTGCGCTCCCATCGACGAGAACAGTCATCATGCGTCTTTATGGGGGCAATACATTCAATCTAGGTTAAGATAAAATGGATGACTACATAAAATTTCACAGCTCAGAATATTTTTTTTCTATCATACACATACACACTCTCGTATACACATACAAAATTAGTACAGACGTTCAATAAGTCAAAGGAAAAAAAAAGGTAAGGTAAAATTTGGCAACGTAAATTATCTGTGCGTAGGAACAAAACAATAGGTATATGAAAATGGTAATCACCAAATTGTAAATTGTTTATTTTTATTTTATATATCATAAATTTACCTTATAATAAATGTGAAGTTTAGTGGAAATTTTCTAAATTTTAGTCACACCAGTTGCAATATACCTACAATAATTTAATTACGTTTTTATGGTCAATTTCAAGTATGCAACTCTATACAGAGTGACAATGAACAGGGTTGCCATGCGGCAATAAAAATAAAATCAATTAAAAATCATCAATAATTTTATTGAAATAGATATAATCAAAATCTAATTCAAAATACAGTTCTATACATATTGATACCATCACACTAAAGTAACACAATCTGAAATATCAATATGTTCTTGAATATGTGAATTTTGATCCATCTTCTCTTTGTTTTCTAATTTCACCACCTCACTCCGTACTAGCACAATGACGTAACACTGCATTGCTATAAGAGAAGTACAGGAGTTAGAATATACACAGCTCAATGAAAGTTACTAATTTACTATTGCATTTACTAATTAATATTTGCCTAAAATCATCTTAAGCATTATAGTAGACGTATTTAAAGCGGATTCTTTAAAAATATGTTTTTATTTAATGTAAAGTATTTTGTTTGTCTTTTTATTAAGATATATATTTACTATATATCTATATAGAGACTTTTTTAATATTGTATCGTGTCAATTACAATTATTAAAAAGTAGAGGCTTGCGTATGTTGCTTTTGATACAGCTGTGATGCTTTTCACTGACACGATGACTATGGGTTCCAATCGTGAACTTTTGTTTGTATAATATTTAAATTGTACCGAATTTGTTTACTAATAAAATATTTATCTACCTACATGAAATTAAAAGTAAAAATTTGTAATAAAAAAATTATAAGTCTTTGACAATCGTTTCATTCACTTAATACACTAAATAAGTTCAAATAATGTAATTTCATTAATTCATATCAATTCTCAACACAGATGCAGATGATACTTGACCAGTAAGATTCGGTTGACTAAGAAACTGAGGATGTAGTTGGTTTAATGCGATCAAAGGATTTACCAGTATACCTAGAACATCTAATTTTGATAATTGAACTAGAGTAGACTTTACAAATAATCGACAAGAAGGTAGTTACGTAATGATAAAAGTATAAGTTGGAAGTTTTATAACCGAAACATATTTATTCATACTTATAACCGAAACCGAACCGAACCGAAAACGTATAAAAATTTGAACGTAGCGGGAGTCGAACCCGAGTACGAGTTTTTCTAAATAAGATTTTTTCTTTCCTAAGTGTGGAATAACACTTTAAATATGTTAAAAATACTTAGATCATGTTATGTATTATTAGTTTTATTAAGATTATTATGAGGCAGCGCTAACTAACTAATTCCCATTCAGTGGAATAAATAAATTTAATTTCCTTGTTCTGGTTACAAGACAAATCCCGACGTTGAGTACCGCCACTTGACACGCAACATTTCGAAAATTAGGCGGTGCGTAGAGTGAAGATGAAAGATATGTATTAAACTCTTAACACTAGGTTCCCTCTGCCCACCCTACAATATGCATGATCATCGTGTTATTCTGAAGAATGATATGTAAATTACGCATTCAGACAATTTAGTACTTTTACGCATTCACTAAATTCATTCACTGCCCACACTCTTTAGAGATATATGGATACAAAAAAATAAAAATCATTTTCACGTTGTATTCCGCATACAGCAGGGTAGGCAGAGGGAATCTAGTGTTAAGACACTCCGATCCCCACTTTCTGCCAAATTCTGGAGGCATGGCGTGTTGAGTGACAGAACTCAACGCCGCGCTCGAACTGGAACTCGAACCAGAACGAAGAAATTAAAATATAAATTTAAGTAAATATTTCATGTCCTCGAGTGGGGATCGAACCCACAACCAGTCGGTTTTACAGTCACACTTTGTGCCCCTGCGCTACAACTGGCCCCTAGGTACACTTATATTTACTTACAATAAAAACTTAAACCCATAAATTCTTTCTTTTCTAATTAGGTATGTTATGACAGCGTCTGCGTTTTAAATATTCATAAATCATATTTGAACTTCACTATTAAATCTTACCAATGACAAACATAGCAATGACAGCTTCGACAAACATTCTCTTGGAGAAGAGAAAGCACGTTGGCACCAATGCAGCAAGAGTTGTAGCGACGGCATAGTAGTTATACAGCCGTAGCATTGCTATGTCCTTCTATAATATGAATTAACAAAAAAATATATAATTCTATAATATCCAGAAAATTATTTAAAAAAAATACTATTGTGCTTTTAAACTCCGACTAACATTTGATCTTTTTTTTAATGGAAAATTTAAGGAGACAGTGTATTCGATCATACAATTTGCATTTGTTGTCACAATTTTATTGCTTGCATTCATTTATTAATATACTTAGTACTTACCGTACGTACGTTACGTAAGAAATGAATGCAAAGAATACTACATTACATTTTTTTTTAATTCTTTCACTTTTCAATTTTATCAATTATCATTTTACAAAATGTGTTTAATATCTATATTTAAGAAAATCATTCTACAAGAAATCTTATATGTTATATTTAATTTAATAAGTTCTGACCTGGTAACCAGCAATAAGAAGCAAGAAATTAAGTATCACTCCCATTCCAAGGATGCTGAAGAGAACAGTGCAGGTCATGACCTCCACCGAGGCCTCTTTCACCACGGGCCGTTGTAACTCCGTCGTTATAATCAAACATGTTACCAAAACCACCGAAAAGATCTATAGAAAATATACATGCACACTTGTATTAAAACAGAAAGATAAAAAAAAAATAGGTAATTTATGGGCACAAAATGTGACTGTAAGTGCGACTGGTTGTGGGTTCGATCCCCACTCGAGGAAATGAAATATATATCTAAGTTTATATTTTCATATTTTCGCTCTGGTGTCGAGGCAAAGGGCGGCGTAGAATTCCGCCACTCAACACGCAATGTCTCCAAAATTCGGCGAAAAATGTGGAGCAGAGTGTCATAACACTAGGTTCCCTCTGCCTACCCTGCTGTGTCCGAGATACAACGTGAAGCTGATTTTTTTTTCTGATCTTATCACTTGTAAATATTGTTTCATTTTGAGGCGTAAAAGCTACAGAATTTATATATCAATATTATTCATATACACCTACAAAGAAATAAAAGTTTAATTCGTTAACTTTAAGTGTATTTAATTATTATAGGCTCTAAATCATTTATCCATATTATATTTTTATGTAAAAAATCCTATGATAACTTACATTCGTTTTCAACGTATAATTAGTTTTATATGCTTATAAAATTTATTGTTTCATACTACGCTAGCCGTCTGGGTGAATGTAAAATGTATTTATGCATTTCTTCATTTATGTATTATAGTTAGGACTACCAATAGGAAATATATGCAGATTAAAACACAAAATAAACATCACACATCACATGTAATAACTATCTTAAAAAAAAACAATTTGAGAATTAAAACAATTAAGGCAATGTAAGAATTAAAAAAAGTAAAATATATTTTATAAACAAATGAATGTAAACAATTGTAAATAATATATGGATTTAATTACAAATTAATTAAAACTATAATTAAAATAAAAAATAATCTACCTAAAAAAATTATGAATAAAAAAATATTAACGGAATGTTAAAAATTAAAAGTAGGATGTGGGTGAGTAAAATTTTGGGCTCCCGATATTAAAAATGAAAATTAAAAATATATATAAATATATAATTATATAAATAATACGTAAGTATAACTGAATCACAGTGGAGTTTTGAATAATAATATTTTGTTGAAAACTTACCTATAGTGACTACTTAATATTATTTTTTATTGATGAAAAAAAAAGATCTGGACACAACTCTATCTTTTCTTTCGAGTTTAAAAAAGAAAAATCACTTCACTATGTATTCGTCACTTAACCACTTCAAACCGAAAAAGAGAACTACAATATTTATTATACAAATTGACTTTTATCAGAATATAACAAAAAAATATTTATTTTGATACATTTTACATTCTTATATATTTTAATTTGTACAGTACTTACAATATTTATATAGGCAAATAAAATAATGCCCGGGCGCAACGGCAAGCAACAACAACATCGGCTGACATCGGGCACTTTCACATGCATCTTTGTGAGTCAAAGTAAACATATTAAAATAACTATTTATCCAACGAACCAGCGATAAAACAATGACTCTACAATATCATAAAACAATAACATAGCAACTATATTTTATTATTGTATATGAATTTACTTGTAAATATGTAAATAATAAATATAGTAATTATCGCGACGCAACCGGGAAGCGCTGTAGCCCACATAGCAGGTAAGGCAGAGAGAACTTAATGGTAAGACACCCAGTTCATCACTTCTCAATTTTTGAGAAATTGCATATTGAGTGACGTAACTCAACGCCTTTTGTTTTGTTACCAGAGCGCGGAAATGAGATCAATTTATTCCCCTGAGATGGAATTCAACCCACCGATACATCGTTCATACAACCGATGCGTTTACATTCAGACAAATTCTACACGATGAATGTTAATATTTCAAATATACGCGATCTACTACTTTGGTTAAAAGTAAGAACATCTGATCAAATAGCCAGAAAGACATTTAAATTACAAGAAATATATAATTTTAAATAATATTCAATTATTACCGAATTATGAACATTTATTATCACATTAAAAAGACTATTGTTTTATGGCTATGCAGTCAATTATTTTTGTTTACCTAATAATTCTGTTTATCTTTTAACCTAATTAATAACCTTTATTAATAACCTTAAATAACTTTCACTTAAAGTACATTCACATCATTTATCAGAATACCAACAAGTAGGTACCTATCACCAATTTCGTTAAATAATATCTATAGCTTTTTGTTATTTGCTATCAATTAAAAAGCTGGTTTTATTAGGTATATGGTCTATATGGGTGATAAAACCCAAATTAATAATTATAATTTACTCCAGTCGTAGCGTAGGTGCGCAAAGTGTTACTGTAAACGCGACAGGTTGTGGGTTCGATTCCCACTTGAAGAAAATAAAAAAAATATAGTTTTATTTCTTCGCTTTAATGTCGGGGCAAAGCGCGGCGTTGAGTTCCTCTATTCAACCCACAATCACTCCAGAATTTTTAGAAAAATTGGAAACGTAGTGTCACTACACTTTGCTCCCACTGCCTACCCTGCATTGTGCGGGATACAGCGTGACGCCAAAAGAAAAAGAAATCATAATAAACGCCTTGTATCACAATTACTGTTATTCCATACGACACATAATTCGTATTTGATTGATACGATTCAAACGTCAAAAGCAACAGTCACTTAACTGTCACAATTTATTAAGCAATGACTTTCATCGCCTGCGTAGGCGCAGCAATCGCTCTTAACTCTAATAACCGCTAATAACGTTCAAACATCGTGAACTTTATGAGCTTAATGATCTGCTTATTGGAATTTATTGCATAATTGAGCCACCCATGCGACCCTCGGCGGACTCGAACCGATTATCCCCCTACTGTTTGTTTATTTTTCGTTCAATTACCATCTGGTTCCCGCTAGCGGAGTTAGCGGTATGTTTGCTGATTTGGCTAATAGAGGATCGTAATTCGTACTTAGTAGGGTTAACGTTTATAAGTTAATTGCATATTATTAGGTATTTTGTTTTATTTCTATAAATTAAAATGTGTCTATTCATGTTTTAGAGTAAATTTTTGCAATTTTTTTAAATGTGAAATTTAATTTATTTTATCTGTAATTTTACAGAAATAAAGATTTTGTAACATTTAACATACGTATGTAGGTATGTATTTGAGATTTTTAATGTATAAATCAATTAGGCTGATGACAGCCTAATTGATTTATAAAAGGTATATCTTTATGAAAAGATATACCCCGGATAAGATATATCCCTACAAATACTACTTATATATGTAACAGTTATAGGTAGAATTAATTGTAATTGGCAGTCAGGGATTTTTTATAAAATCTGGGCGTGTAGATATTAAGATCATTAAAATTAAATAATCATATTATATTTTTATTATAACATTGATTATTTAGGTAGGTATGTACTTATATTTAGTGACCAACCCAAGTTTCGGTTTTGGTTTCGGCCAGTTACAACCAAACTCCTTCAAAAAATTTCGGCCATACCTCGATTAGGCCCAAAAACTTAATGTTTGTCAGGCTCTAGAATTTTTTGTGAACTACTAAATTGTGTCCACGAGTACATACCGTAGTTGCAAAATAGTATATTTTACTACCTAATTTATATGATGTGTTTTTTTAATTCAAGATTAGTACCAACATTTATAATTTATTTAATAATTCCAAATTATACAAATAAAATTGACTATAACAAATGCAATTAAATCTTGCGTGGAAAGGTTTATCTGCGTCCGAACAATAGTTTAAGTTTGATTTGTTTGTAGTAAGGAAAACATTTTATTTTATAGACTAGCCTCTATAATTTCATAAATGAGAGGAGTAAATAAGAGCATGGTTGTTTCTTGTCTTTTTTTTTAACAAAAAAAATATTTAATACGCTACACGATACAGATACAGATACACGATAATATCAAATATTATTGTTGCTTATATTTTTATTTTAACGTTTTTAAAGTGTTACTTCAAACTTGTTTTTATGAAAAAATAAACACAGCGGAACTCAAACCTGCGCCCATTGGAAATCGTCCTTTCACTTTCCACTAAGCCATACAAATTCTTATCAAGAAATTTTAAAAATTTTCTTGATATTTTTATTTTTTACACAAAATTCCCCTAAAAGACAAATGAGTCGATAGATAAGTATATCAAATTTAGGTTAATTATGTAATATCTTATTTAGTGTGAAATGAAAGATGACAAAGTAAGAATATTTTTAAAATATCTACTTGATTTAACTTTTTTTACATAAAAAAGTACTGAGGCCACTTGTGATGACCACATTTATTGAGAGAAATATTCCTTAGTAAAAAAAAATGTTTTACCAACAATCATACATTTAGTATTTAAGAGTTTTACAAATTGTAATTAAATTCACCAATCAACTCGTTAAATGGATTAACCCACAAACCAAATTTAGGGACTTTATTATACATGTATATATATTTATATTTCGTTCCTTTTAGGCAATATATTCATAATTTCAAACTGCCTGCCCTGCAATATATTGGAGATATGTATATTTAACTATAGATAATTTCTTGTTTTAGATTTTCTCTTGGTGAAAATAGCATATTTTTTGAACATTTTAATTATAAAAGCGGGATTCTTTCGATAGCAGTCACTATACTTAAACGATATTATTTTGGTTTACCATATGTATATAAAATTTTAGTTAAGGCCAGTCGAGAATCAAAAAAGTAAAATTTTTTAGAGAGCATTTTTTTTGTATTTAATTTATCTCCAAACCCGCGTTAAAATAACTATATCAAAAATGAACATTGATATAAGGACAACTAAAAAAAACATTTAGAGTTAAAAACAACGACATTAAATTCTCTTCAATTTCTTACAGCTCCTATATATATAAATGTTTTTCCCGAAAATTACTCAAGCACCAGGATAATAACTTACTACGTGTGACTAAATACAAAATATAAAAATATATTAGGTAAAATGAAATGTAGCAATACGAAGAAATCGCTGTAAATATATTCTATTTTTACTCTGTGTTTCCAAATATGATCATTTAAAATTTTGTTATCTGTGTAACCTCACAGTCGCTAGTCTTACGTGAATTGTAATTAAAATTTTGAAACTTTTATGTAAAAAAGCCTCTGTATATTTAGTGAACCAAGCTTTACAAAACCTAATTAAGCATTTATAGGTAATAAATTAAATTGTTTGAATAGTCTTATTAGAATAAACATTTTGAGGTTATATTGGAATAATCGGTACATCTTATTTATGCATTATAGCTTAAATTACATAATTTTATAAAAAACACTAAATTTAATAGTTTATATATAAAATAAAAATACATAATTTAACTTTGTATTTCATAGGAAACACCAAAATTCTTACTTCGCTATCGTAAACTTTATGCAATTGCAACAATTTTTTTTAGTTTTGTTGATTAATACTACGTTCATTGCAATTACATTACATTGTAAAGCTTATTGTTCCAGAAATGGCTGCACAACTTTTCAACCGTATTGGTCAGCTAGGCTTGGGTGTCGCCCTTGTGGGGGGAGTCGTAAATTCTGCTTTATACAACGGTAATCAGTGTTTTTTTTAATAAAAAAACTAACCTAACTTCATTAAGGTTCCTACTGATATTCATATATTTTTTTATGTTTTAGTTGATGGTGGTCACAGAGCAGTTATATTCGATAGATTTGCTGGTGTGAAAAATTTAGTTGTGGGTGAAGGAACGCACTTCTTCATTCCATGGGTACAAAGACCTATCTTATTTGACATAAGATCAAGACCAAGAAATGTTCCTACAATTACTGGGAGTAAAGGTACTTGACTTGAATGATTTTTATATTTTTCCTACAGCAGTCAAGTCCAACTTACATTAGGCCCTTGCTCAATTCACACAGCACTATAAAATCTCCATATATCTAATCTGGTCATCATGGATCAAACCATGATATTAATATACACTACTAATACAAGCTGTGATTAGGCTGATCTCACTTCAATAAAATATTCATATTAAAAGAGTGATTTCTATAAGCTCTTATTTTTGCAACTAATAGGAGTAAGGATTTGTAGCCTATCACTGCCTCAAAGGATGAACTAAAGTCAGTGTGTAAGCTAAATGAGCTGGCCAGATTTTTCAAGTTAGTTGGCCAATATTCCATATGGAAATTGCCGCTCCAACATTGAGGGGCTTGCATTTGTGAGTCAAGCATACTTCCGTCTGTGTACATTTGCACCGCATAGCAATTGTACCTGTCCACTTGCTCTTGGTCCACCAGGCTTGTGAATTTGAACCTTTGAAATCCACTACTGGCTTTATAATGAGATCAAAGTTCACCAAATTATATTTGGTTATAATGTGAATAGGTTCATTGTTTTTCCTGTAAAAAGTATTTTACTAGATGAGAAGGTAAGGAATTGAACCCAAAGTCTTCTTTGAAAGAAAAAATAATAATCAATTCTAGTACTAATGACTAAATTATCTTGGTTTTCAGATCTTCAGAATGTAAATATTACACTTCGTATCCTGTTCAGACCAGTCCCGGACCAACTTCCAAGAATCTATACCATTCTTGGTGTAGATTATGATGAGAGAGTTTTACCATCCATCACATCTGAAGTGTTAAAAGCGGTAGTTGCACAGTTTGATGCTGGCGAGCTCATCACTCAAAGAGAAGTATGTTATAATAGATTTACCATAATAAATAATGTCAATGTTTTATTGGAATTCAAACTAAACAAATATTTTATTATTGTCAAATTTAATAGTTTGTGCCAAATTTAAGGTTCATGATAGATTTATTTGATTGATTAGATACTTTTTCTCAAGTTCCATTAAAGTTTCAGACATTGCATGTTAAATGGTGGCAAAAAGTCGAAAGTACTGTGTTAACACAGTAGTTTGACTTTCGACCCACAACCAGTCATGTATACAGTCACACTTTGTGCCTTGGCCTCTTTCTTCTAAATAATTTAAATATAGTTATTTCAAGTAGATACCATCAATGCTGTTTACAGTTAGACATTGGTCCACTGCACCACATCAGCCACTTTAATATAGGTTAATATTTCTAAAATATTTTTTTCAAATAAAGCTAAATTAAAAAACGTTTTTGATTTATTGCAGCTTGTGTCACAAAAAGTAAATGAAAGTCTAACAGAAAGAGCTGGACAGTTTGGTTTAATATTAGATGATATCTCAATCACACATTTAACATTTGGAAAGGAATTTACTCAGGCTGTTGAATTGAAACAAGTAGCCCAACAAGAAGCTGAGAAAGCTAGATTCTTAGTAGAAAAAGCAGAACAACAAAAGAAGGCAGCTATCATTACAGCAGAAGGAGACGCCCAAGCTGCAGTTCTGCTTGCAAAATCATTTGGAAGTGCAGGTGAAGGTCTTGTTGAACTCCGTCGTATTGAAGCAGCAGAAGACATTGCCTACCAATTATCCAAATCGAGAAATGTGACTTATCTTCCACAGGGCCAAAATGTGTTATTAAATCTTCCTACACAAAACTAAATTCAATAAATATGTAAGATAAGTTCTATGCATTTGCAGTTATAAATAAGAGGTTACATTTGAAAACTTGGTATGGTTTCAGCTGGAGTGTAGTCAATAAATAGCTTTATGTTTAATTATTCAATAAAATATAAATTGTTCAAACAAGTTGTATTATTTATTAGAAAAATATTGCATAATTTGGCTTTTACTTTATATACATTAAAAGAAAACTATATTGTATGCAAACTCATGTAGTAAAAGAGGGTGTTTTATAGTAGGTAAAGACTATAAAAGCAATAGAATTGAGTCAATAAAGGGCAATTGCTTATAGGCAATGGCCCTTATTGGAAGGACACTTATATGAAGTATTGTTATAGGATGATACATATCACTTATTGCAATTACATATAATCTCTTTCCAAATAAATTAAGATACATATAGACAATGTGTATTTTTATCTTGTTTTTTTTTTTAAAAAAACGTTAACGGTTAAAGGTGGAAGTGTCAGCACCACAGTTTTAACTACTCTATAAAAGCCTAATATAATTAAGAAAAAAATAAATTCCCAAAAATGAAAAAGTTTTTTTTTCAAACAAAATAAATAATAAAATTATCATTTTAAAACAAAACGCCATTTGTAAGGATGGCGCACGCACACATAAACCTATCAAAGGAACACCGCCGCACACGCCTCATTTCGAAATCGAGTCGTATGTATTGGTGATAAAGTTCAAAGTTGTTTAACCTTTAGTAGTATTTTTGTAGTAGTAAGTGTTTATGTTATTGGGATCTATACGTAATCGCGTCACACGAAATACAGGTATGGATAAAAATCGTGAAATGAAAAAAAAATCCTACGTCCAAACTGTTGAGGCATCTTGATTAATTTCTTTAGATATAGGTTTGAAATATTTTACCCTATATGCTGTTTCCGAAAATGGAGCGCTGCCTCTTCCACCCTGTATACATACTCGCATAAACCACTAAATCTATGACCCATTGCCTAAGAAGAGATATTTTATTCACCTAGTTCTTTAAACAATCATTTCATTTCAATAACCTGAGGCAGAGGCTATGAATAAAAACTTTGTAAAATGTAAATTCAGTTTTATAGGATGACAAAATTAAACAATATTCACTGGAATATATCAACCCTTGATTCGATGGGGAGATTCTCTTCATCTTTTTCTAATAAACAATTCATATTGTATTCAGTAAAGTATAAATTTTCTTTAATGCAAGCTTCCTTGAAATATTCTTTTTCTGCATTATTTAAATCTCCAGGTAGAGTAAATTTGCAAAGATTTACATTCTCCTTAAATTTTTTTATAAGATCATCTACATCAGATTTAAAATGATCACTAACTAAATTATCATTAGTATTGTGTAAAAGTCGATTTGACATGAGCTTCTTTTTATTACAAGATTCCTTTAATTTGTAAACCAGGTTTAATTCAGCAATGAGACTGTCATTGGAGCTCAATTCCATGGCAGCTTTTAATTTTTTTTCAGCCCCATGAAAATCACCTATCATTCTTAAAGCCTTTGCATTTTGAAAAAGGGCTTTCTCATTCTTCCATAGGCCATTTAATCTGTTAAGCTCATTGCATGCAGTACATGCTCGAAGAGGTTGTTTTAGTTTATTATGACAAACAGCTAAATTAAGATATAATTTCTTTAGTAACATTTCTTGTTTCACCTCTTCATCTCGATCAGCTAGCCTACATTTATGTATCATATTTACTGCTTTTTTGAATTCACGTATTGCTGCTGTGTAATTATTTGTTTTAAACAATATTATACCAGAAGAATAAAACAGTTGGACTTCATGTCTTACTCTATCAAACATATTTGGCTCTGCAAAATTGATTTGGCTGTAAGGAGCAAAAATTAATTAAAATCTACCCACCTCATACACAGATATCTTATAAAATTTTTCTTACCCTTCATTTGGTGTTATGATACTCTTAATAAGTTTTATATAAAAGATACAATCTGCTTTAGGCTTTATACGTGGGGGAATACCTAATCTTCCATACATAACTTTGTAAGATAAAAGAAAAACAGACATCTCCCCTACTAACATTGATTCTATAGCCATTTGAAGACCAGGCAACAATCCATTGTCATTTAAATTAACAACCTAGAAAATTTTTATTGCATAGTTTTAAAAGAATTAATAGTTTTATTATAAAGTTAATAAAACAATAACAAAGAAATATTTTTTTTATATAAAGTTAAGGTAGATACATATCTTACCAATGGCTTGGATATTTTTGCAGAATCAAAAGGTTCATTGCTATTTTGCCAAAATCCAGAGTACGCAAATGAAACTGTAAATTTTTTATCCACTGGTAAACCTCCACCTTCTTCCAAAATTTTTTTCTTGACAAGACCATTGTTATCTAAATGTGTTAATTGCTTTTGGAACTCCTCTATTGATGATACTGGTTCTCCAATATAATCAAACTGCATGGTGTTGTTATTTTTAAGTTCGACATGTTCTACTTCATCATAATTTTCATTTAAATGAAGAATTGATCCAGTGGTAAGTAGCTCCCTTAAAGAAAATTTCTTAATGTTATACGCGAGTATCCATTATTATAGAAATTCATAATCAGTTTGTTACACTTACCTTAAATCTAAGCCATTTTCTATCGCTATAGGAGGGTCATATGATACTTCAGAATTCATATTAGACAAAATTATCTTTATTACCAATTACTTAAATTAAAAGATATTCGAGAAATCCTACGAGTCAATGGAATTTATTAAAAATGATAACTTCTACGCTATGATTAATTCAAATTTCAAACTTGTGTATCTTGTGTGTCAATTTGACAATGTTATATTTGAACGGCTCTCTTTTTTTATTTTATAACTTTTAGTTTTAGGCGTGACAGTTTAACATTCACTTCGGCATTCGATCAAAAATTTACTTCGCCGACATCACGTATATTAAAGAAAATACAATGGACTATCGAGATAACCAAAACAATAATATTAGCAAATGTGAAATGACAATTGATATTGCCAAAATGACAACTTAAGTTATTGGTGCATATTTTTAGACTACGGCACTTATTACAGTTTATAAATAAAGTATGCAAATCTCGCTAAAAATGTGGCTTAATATATTACGAACAATTATTATAAATAGATGATGAGAACTTTGTTCTACAAAAACAAAACCTTAATTTTATGTTAAATTCATTTTATTAAATTAACTTTATACGTATAAAAGTAATATAAGAGGCAGCTACAAGTTAGTACCGCACCGTATTGGTAATAAAATTCATTTATTTAATACTGTTACAGAATCTTAGTATATTCGAAATTTTAGTATTATGAACATCTTCCTCCTCGCATTAATCTTGGCATATATAGCCAGGGTCTGCCTTCCTGTTTAACCTACTCTATTTTGCACGATCTGTGACGTACTCGATGATCTCGATGTTTAGGCCATTGGATCTCATGTCCTGTATCACGACATTCAACCAGCGTTTTCTTGGATGCTCACTCCAGGGACGGACATAGCAAGGCACTTCCATCCTATATAGATCCTTGGTCCCTTGGCTTGGTTTACTCTTTCTAAATGTTTAACTAAATCGAAAGTTTGTTTTTATTAATTAACAGTGGCATTATATCCATCGTATTTGTGTATCCATGTATTAGTTGTGGCCAGTCGTGGCGCAGGGGCACAAAGTGTGACAGTAAAATCGACTGGTTCTGGGTTCGATCCCTACTCGAAGAGATTAAATATTTACTTAAATTTATATTTCCACCCTGCTGTGTGCGTGTGAAGCTGATTTGATTTGACGATAATACATTTAAATTTGCGTTTTCACATAACTATGAGAATACCATTCTTAGGAAAGTAATAAATTACTTTATTTATTAATTTCATGATTTACTTTCATTTTTTATTGACGAATTGGTGCTTATAGAAATGCAACAGCGTATTATGATTAGTAACAATAATAATTTTCACTAATAAAATTAATTGTTTACTTGTTATAAATGGGAATGTCAACTAATATTAGATTAGATTAGAAGATTCGGCTTGGCGTTGACGACACCAGTCATCAGCATCTTTGTTGTGCACGCTGCCTATATTTTTCTAAAGGAAATAAGAAAACATATTTTTAAGAAATATATTGTTTTACTATATTTCAGTTAATCGTGTACCAAGATATTAATAATAATAATAAACTCTTTATTGTACACACAAAAAAGAAATAATAGAATGCAAATATAAGAACATGTAGAATAGGCGACCTTATCGCTGAAATAGGGATTTCTTCCAAGCAGGGTGTGAACAATACTCAGTGTATAAATAATTATAAACATACACAATCATACATACATATATACATACTATATTAATAAGTTATTAAAAAAATATATGTGAATACATGTAACAACACCGTATTTACTATTTACTATATTTTCAGGGTGTTATAATTGATATTTTGTTTGTCTAAAAATAAATATAATTTTTATTGTTTACAATTTTTTTGTAATAAATATACTTACATAATATTTAATATCATTTTAAAGGAGAAAATAATGAAAAGACATTTTTAAAAAAATATATGTTGTGATATCTTAATCTAATATATTATATTACGATCTGCTTTTCTGTTTCATTGCTTGACGTAACACAGCAATGTATGACGATATGAGATCGTCCATTTTATATCCTAAGGAAGTTTCACAAAGAATTTTTGTTCCTCGAACGAAATTACCCATCGTCATATGAAAGAAAGTATTGCCAGACGACCAATTGGATATTTGTGAAAATGGATACGTTACAAGTAAGTCCTGAAAAACAAATATATTATAACTAAGAAATTATTCTTGATTTATAAGTAGTAAATATTTTTTTTAAATACTTTTTTCACATTTTACTCAATGTTAACTTAACTTATACTTACTCGACTCTGTGGATGAATTACGCTAACTCCATTTTTATTAATACCTATAATAACCATTTCAGGATAGGATGGATCAGAAGTTTGTTTAACTTCAAAAAATGCCGTGCCAAATGTTGGTAGTTGATATATCTTCTTTAAAAATTGTTCTTTGGCTTCCTCTTCTCTTATAGCGCCGTGTTTAAGATAAGCTGCACTTATTCCTGATTTCCACTGTGAATTTGTTTGAATTCTAACCATGTCCGACGGTATGAATTCTGGCAACATTTGTGTTATTTGTGGCAGCACTGTCTGATCAGTGCCATAACGCGCTCTGTATACAAGTGCTGCCAAATCAATTAAATCTTGTTTTGATGTTTTATGATAACCTCGTAAGTATTTTGGAAGTTCTTGAGGGAAATAAAATATTAGGTCCGCATTGTTGTCTCTCCCAGGAACAGTGTTGATCCAGAGTTTTTTCATGAAAAATATTTGATAATTCATTTGTAATTGACTTCCTACGGAGGAAAACAAAGTTAAGTATTGATACAAGTCAAAATTTCAATTATACAACGAACAACGTAAATTAGTAAACAATAAAATTAGATGCTTAAGTATAATTATATTTGTTAAAATTCTAATAGATTAGTTTATCTTTGTTTTTATTCTTGTTTATATTTTTATTTTTCGTTATAATAAATACTTTAAATGTTATCAGCATAGTAAGTTTTAATATAATAATCAATTTAAAATTATTAAATATAATTTAAATGAAGGAAGCTTAAAATCTTACCTCCTCTTACCGGTCGCGTTTGTTTCATCCATTCAACAAGTTCATGAATAAAATCAAAAAAGTAATATGTTTCTGGCACTGAAAAAACTTTATCAATAATTTTCACAAAAAGACTGAAACCATCGCTGTTTTTAAGATTCATCCGCCCAGTTATTTGTTCACATAGTTCTCTAGCTTTGGTGGATGAATCAACCTCGAAGGCTTCGTCGGTATCGTCAGGGAAATAAACTTTGTGGTATATCTGCATACTTCTGTGCTGAATTGCTTCAACTTCAACAACGTATGGCGCATACATTCTTTGCCCACCTCTCTGTATTTTGAAAAATCGTTTCAAGCAATCTTTTGCGATAGGATGTGGCCGAGTTTTCAAGAACTCCACCACTTCTTTCATCAAAACCTGCCCACAAGTGAATATTCCTGTAGCAAGCCACATTAGTTCCCAACCCCTTTCTTCACTGAGTTGTATTCTATTATTTGTCAATTGTTTCATAATTTGACAGTATACTTCGTCTTTTAATATAGGCTCTGTTAACGCTGCCCTAAATATTTCATCTGTATATTCTGTAGACGATCTCGCTTTTGGAGTAGGCATGTCTCCCATATACTTAAGGATGCTAAAGAATGACGCAACTGCTGCTTTGGATAGCTTTTCATCATTTAATATTTTTTTCAATAATGGTTGTCGTATGGGATCTCGAGAGTGAACCCATAAGTCCCCTGCAACAGTTCTTTTCGCCGTAGTCAGAGTTGACTGTCTTGAAACGGTAGTATTTATATCAAAGTTTTCTCTAAAATGTTCCTTCGCAAACTTTTCTAAGGTATGCATTCGTTTTCTTTGTATTGTGTTATATTTTGAAAGCACTTTTTTGTCTGTGTTCACATTTCCTTTTTTGAAAATTTCCAATGTGGTAGACGAAGGCATGGTCAGAGTCGGTAGAATATACACTTGTTCTGTTGGGAATAGGCCTTCTTGTCCATTGCATTCTCCATGTCCCCACGTGGCGTTCATTAAAGTTTCTCCAGTTGAATCTTGTAGTAATGTGATAAGTTCACCTTTCTTGTACTGCAAAAATGAGGCCGCATCGCTATAACCTTGCGAATCACTTTGGGTTATTACGTAGATAGAGCGTCTCTTCAAGCCATCTATAAGATATATAACAAGCGAACTAATTTCACTTGCATCCACGCTTTGAAACACAAACTCTTCCTGCTGTATCGTCCTAATCGTAATTCGGCCTGCTTTATCAAATTCATTATTATCATCATACGCAACATAAGTAACTTCAGCGTATGATATCTCTAAGAGAATATGTTCTGACTGATCCACTATATAAATGCCGGTCCAATTAACAGCTATAATAATAAGGTCTTTGTTAATCGTGTCGCCCTTCAGTTTTATTGCTTCAAAGAATCTTGAGAACAACATCGGCCATTTAATTTTGGCAAAAATAACTATATCCTCTTTGCAACGAAGAGGATCAACTGACGTTTGAATACTGGGCGACGATTCAAACGCCTTTGTCACGAGATGTTCCCATTTGGTTATAGCTACATCATTAGATTGAATAAATTGATTTGGTATATAGTTCACTATTACTTTTCGTAATACATTAGGGTCTATATGCGGTCCATACTCTATATAGTGTTGTTGTGCTGCAATTATAGCCAGATCCTTTTCGGAATTACAGCGATATTCGCCAAATTTAACCCCCTTAACGACTTGATAATATATAAGATTAGTAGCAATCGGATCGTCGGCTGGATTGTGCCAAGGAGTGAAAACTTCTTTCCTATAGAATAATCTCCAAGGGGCATTCTTTTCGGGAGTTCCCTGTTCCCGAGCAAATTGTTCGCACTGCGATATCGCATCCATTATGTGTTCGCCCTCACTTCCAAGCGAAAGAACTTTGTCGTATAAAGTAATGTAAAGCGAAAATCCAAATGTGTCCACTAACTCTACATTTTCAGCTATTTGCTGACAAATTTCTTCTGCGGTGGTCGCGGAATCAGATTGAACTGTTTTCAAGCTTTCGTCCATTAAAGTAACTGTTAAAAGAATTGGTTTTTTCGTTTTCGTGGCTTGTAATTCAAGCCAACTTGGTGGTTGTGTTCGTGGACCATTTTTAAATGTCCTTATTAGGCGTCCTTCACAATATGGAGCATAGCCTGGCGGGCCTTGTCGTATAAATGAGCGTAAATATTTAAGAAGACGCTCGGAAGGCGGGAAACACCCGACGCAAAGTGATAACAAAATCCAGCCTCGAGCAAAAGACGCTTTTGATGGATTATTTGTTAGTTGCTTGCATAACTGAGCAAAAATTTCGTCTCTGTAAAGAACAAGCAGCACAAAATTATAATTGTATGAAGATGAGGAATAATATATTTTGATTTTAATATTTAAATTTAAGGACATTATGCACTGAAAATTGTACAAATAAACAATTAACTTCAATGTACGCACACGCTTCTATTGTCCACTTACCGCCGAAATGTGAACACATTGAGTGTTAAGTGGCAGAACTCAACACCGCGCTTTGCTTTATTAGAACGAGGTAATGAAAATATTAAATATTTCATTTTATAGAATGTGAATCGAACCCACATCCTGTCGCGCTTACAGATGCACGCTTGTGCCTCTCGCTACGATTGTATAACGAATTATAATATAAATATATACATATATTTACTCATATTGACAGGTTGTTTGGAATTTACCTTAATTCTTTTCTGATAATGCCATGTCCAATGATAAAATGAAGCTTCTCCAAATTAGAGCTTCGGCGGGAATTCAACCAGTTACTATACATTTCGTTAGTCACTTCATCATTTACCAAGTTTTTTAAAAGGTTTTCGTTCAATTTACTTTGTCTTTTTAATGTTCGCTGAAGCATTTTGCTCTTGCCTTGACCGTGTTCTTGTATCATGAGTTCCTAAAATATAAATTGCGGTCTGGGAATTTTCTGCGGAATTTTCCTGTCGACGAGTCGTGGCCGCTCTGAAATTAGCTATGGATGCGCAAATTTGATTTTGGGTTTTTTTTTGCCCGAATGAACAATTCGCATAAGTTCAGAAAGCTTAACTTAAGGGCGGCCACGACTCTTCGACCACTTTATTAGTATTAACGTAAGTCCTAATTTGATTTATGTGCCTTTTTTTTAGTGATAGTGATGGACTTAATTTCTATTGGCTAAAAAAAATTAAAAAATTAAATTAGCTTCACGCTGTATCCCGCACACAGCAGGGTAGGCAGAGGGAACTTAGTGTTAAGACACTCCGTTCCCCACTTTCTGCCGAATTCTGGAGGCATTGCGTGTTGAGTGGCAGAACTCAACGCCGCGCTTAACCTCGACACTAGAGCGAAGAAATGGAAATATAAATTTAAGTAAATATTTCATCTCCTCGAGTGGGGATCGAACCCACAACCAGTCGGTTTTGCAGTCGCACCTCGTGCCGCTGCGCCACGACCGGCCTCTATTGGCTAATTTAATTATTAATATAAAGATATATTTTAAAACACACACACACATACTTAAAATACTAACTTCAAATTCTTTGCTCTTCTGGAAAGCGCGTCCCACTGTATCATACAATTTACTCATGACTGGGACGTTATCACTCTTGTCATCAACGTATTTGGGTTCCGCCACGTCTCCCATAAATCTCAATATAGTTATCCATATTGCTTGAGATGCTATTTTATCAATTGGCGATGGTAAATCTAAAAGGGCGTGTTTCAAAGGTTTTCTTGAATATTGATGGCTTGTGTTCCCAACAAAATATGTTGCAGCGAATTTTTTGAAATTGAATTCGTCAAATTGTTCCTCTTCTTCTTCTTGGGGTAATGGAATAACACTTGATAACGCTGGCTTGACGGTTGATGTCTGTAAATATATTAATATGTATCGCGTTTTTATTACTATACTTTGGATTAATATTAACGATACTTTTATAATTAAAATATTTTTTCAAGGAGACGAGCTCGCATCACTCAGAGACGCCATAAAACAGCAAATAATCACGATGTTTGTATCGATCTATAAATGAAATATTTTAATTTTTCCTCTCTAAAAAAATAAAATCGCAATGTCTCGAATTCACACGGAAAGTGGGGAACGAAGTATCTGTATAGTAAATATTATACAAATACAGAATAAAACGTGAAACTGATAAAAAAATTTAGGGTATAATATAAGAACCAAATTTACCATTCCAAAGCCTGTTCCTCTCACCGTTCCAGCTGGAGTTGCCGTGTCTTTTAAAAAGCCGAATACGTCGTCAACATATCTGTCATCAATAATCGTTGTATTTTGTATATCACTCTCGGGAACCACTTCCTTGGCTATCCAAATAGAAGACATCAGTTCCCCATATTTCTTCTCGTGCTCGTCCTCAGCTTTTTTAACATCTGAAGTTCCTTTCTTATCACTTTTTAATTGCTCTAACTTAGCTTTCATAATGTGACCCTTCTCTTTGATTAATTTCCTTATAAGATAACCCCTGCAATGACCTTGAAAGTTTCTGAAAAACCCTCTCAAGTTTACAAAAGTCTTTCTCAATTCCCTTGACTTGATAACGGCTTGCAATCTTAGATATCCTCGTCTCATACGCAAGAATTTACTCCTATAGCCGCGTGCTCGGAAATGTTTCTGGATTATAATAGCAGCTGCTCTCAGTTTCAAGTATCTTTTCCGATAAATGAATCGCCTAGCGTTAGCCTGCACCCGTATAACTGCAGTAATAAGTATTTTATGACGTAATTCTTCTAATAGTGCATCATGATGATCTTTAAGGAACACTTTAGTGTGACCCAACCTGTAATCGTCATCGTTTAATACTTCGCTACATATTTTTTTAGATGCTGCTTTGCAATCCGTTTTTTCGGGTAATGGTACACCGGGAACGACCAGCCGGTATCGGTGTACGAATTCTGAATATGTGTAACGTATTGGATAACCAGCTTGTCTTATTTTAGCGGTTTCCATTAACCCTGCATATCGCAGTTGCCGAACACATAATGCGCGGTCGAAAAGCTGGAATAGGAATAAAAATGTTAAATATTCCACATGCACAAGTAGGTGTTTTGAACTTGAAAAGGGTATTCATTAAGGTTTTTTGTCATATGAATTAAAATTAAACTTGCACCAAAAGTTTATTCCAAATAAAGTTATATTTAAATTTTATTTAGAATAAACTTTGGGTTCAAGAATGTGCTTACACTATTTGAATAATTAATGACAAATTTTCTCCACTTTCTGCCCAATTTTTCGAACCATTGCGTGTTGAGTGGCGGAACTCAATGCCGGGCTTTTATCTTGGTGCCAGAACAAACAAAGGAAAATAAATAGATAAAAGTATATCTATTAAATATTGTTTATAGCGTTTGACTGCAAAATGTGATGGTTGTGGGTTCGATTCCTACTTGGAGGTACGAATTATTTTCATACCCGCTTCTCTTTGCCTACCTTGTTATATTTTGAATATTGGGTAAAGAACAATACATATACAACTTACCCTAGGCTTTTTGTGTTCATTAGGTTTTATACATCTCACAAAGAAAGGATGACAAGCATGTAAAGTTTTCATAAGTGAGTCTAAAGAGGTTTTGAATTGGTGACTTAACGATAACACTTTTCTGCTTCCGCTCTGTTGCGGCGAAGTCTCCAATGAAAATAAAGATTTTAAAAACGAATTATTAGATTCAAGTATCATTTCTTTTATGTCTGCCGTTAACATGTCCCTGTTTTTGTCTAGGAAGCCTGTAAAAATAATATATTAATAAAAATATGTAATATTTCGAATGATTAATAAAACGATATCCTACACTGTACTGTTTCGTTTTTACTTGTTTCTTAAATTAAGTTAACATTTAATAAACGCATAGTGTACCTTTAACGTCGTACTGAACATCCCCAGCAAAATGTCTGACACCAAATTTATGTTCGTGCGTGGATTTAGCGGCGATGTAACAACTCTTACTGTTATGATTACTGTTCAATTTAGAGAGCAACGTGAGGTCCGTCCCTTTGGGGAATCTAGACTCTTCGTCAATAAGGGAAAGTAAATTCATAGGTTTCTGGCCAATTAAGTCTAAGTTCTCCTGATTATCTACATAATTGATATTCGACCATACTATTCCTTCCTTGGAGTATTGTTCTTGCTCGAGCTTGAAAATGTGTTTTACGAAAAACTGTTGTAAATTTTCATTTGCATAGTTAATGCATAACTGCTCGAAACTGTTAAAATCGAAGTTTTCAAAACCAAATATATCAAGAATACCCACTGAGCCACTAGTGAGTGGTCGGTCTTTGTGTAAAGTTTTATTTATCATTTCCACGATGAATTCAAATATGTGTCCGTATATAGCTTTGACAAGTGCGTCGCGACTTTCAATGGCTGATGCCGCCGATATAGGCGAGACCACTCGGTCTCCTTGAACCAATAAGGTTTTTCGCGTTAACGCCTCACAAAGCCTCGCTTTGTTAACACCCAATAGATTAGCAATTCTATTTGCATTAACTGCATCAGATACTTCCGACGTGTCTATATTATTCACGTTCAACGATTTGAACTTAAGATTCCCCAAATGCAAGATTGAAGCTAAAAGTGTAAATATGCCCCAAACATCGTTATCAGAAAAATTAAGAACTTTAAATGCTGATCTTATGTCCGAAAATTCTATAGCATCATTGCGGCCATCACACGTGAGCATGTTGCCAGAATTTAAATATTCAAAGTCTGCTGGGCGTCCTAGCTCTAAACGTTTTTTCTCATCAGCAGACAACCCTGTTACCAATGAATAAAATATATGGTAGTTTCTTTCGCCCTTATTTTGTAACACTATACGTGATTTTTCTAACAAATACTGATCAATATTCCCGCCTTCGATGACTCCTTTTTTACTAAAATATATATTTATATATTTTCCAAAACGTGACGAATTATCGTTTTTAACAGTTTTCGCATTTCCAAAAGCTTCTAGAATCGGACTTGTTTCTTGTATTTGTTGCTCTATCCAAGAATGTTTACCGCTGGCAGCTGCTAGGTATTGAAGTAATAATTTTGTGCTTTCTGTTTTACCTGCACCACTCTCTCCACTGAAATGTATAATTTTTTAATTTTATATTTAAAAGCTTTATACTTAGAATTTTAGTTATTTTTATTTTATAAGTATATACACATTAAATAATGAAAAATGTATTTCCCCCAAATATTTTAAGTAGGTATATTTCGAGATCATCTATTATTATTGAATTTATCAATTATATCTTTATATCAGCTGGACATTTGGATAATAAATATAATCAATCGTGCAATACGTAAATAATATTTAATAAGAACCTTATTACAATGCACTGGTTAGTCGAGGTGTCCAGTAATTCTCGATAGGAGTCGTTTCCAATAGCAAATATGTGCGGCGGTATGTCTCCAATTTTGCTATCTTGATAAAAATGTATTTGATCCATTGTGTATATTGGTAGTATTTCGTAAGGATTTATTGCTATTAACATGGAGCCTGTGTAAGTCTGAAATAATAGGTAATTTTTTTATGGTTTCACGCTGTATAGCGCATACAGCTGTGTCGGCAGAGGGAGCCTAGAGTGTAAAGACGATCTGCTTCCCACTTTCCGCCGAATTCTGGACGCATTTCGTATTGAGTAGCGGGGCTGAACGCCGCGCTTTTCTTTAACACCAGAGCGAAGAAATGGGTATCGAACCTTGTGGATTCGATCCTATCACGTTTACAGTCACAAACTTGAGTCCCTGCGCCACGACTGTATAAATCACCGTTATAATCAAAGACATTCTGACACTATAGAAGTATATAGTATATATTCCTTGGTCCGACACTAAACAAAATGGTTGTAGATGCGGCACCACTCCATCATAAGAAAGCGATTTTTTCTCTATCTACCTTCGTATCTGAGAAAAAGAGTGACGCTCCTTTTTTTGTTATATATTGACATTATAAAAAAAATTGAAAGTAGAAATTTTAATTCGGATACCGATACCACTTATAAATTTAAATTAGTTAACTTAAAAGGAAGTTGGAATGTCATAGTTTATAAATATTTGTCTGTATACTTATATATATATCTATCTATCTTACGGTGCCTATGAAATCATTTCATAGTAAATGTGCCCAGCCAAAAAATGCCAAAAAAAAAGGTTGCTATGGGTTCAAATCTCACATATATCAAACCAGATATATCATCAACACATATTTTTAAAATTAAGTAAGTATCACTACATTTAATACATTCTGGCGTAAACACACACAAATATATGAAATATTTGGATGTTTCATCATTTTAGAACAAAGCTATTGGTTTTTAAAATAAGAAAATAACTATACTTCTTACATATATAAGTTGTTGGTTGTATCTTATATGTAAATTCCTTAGTATTGTGTACTCCTGTAGTTCCCCCAAAGTGATCATGTCCTCAACACTCGTAATGGAGGTTGTGTGTAGGGGCTTAATAACATTTGTAACAGCTGTAGAAAACACCTCCCCATTGTCATCTTTGACTTGTATTCTTCCTCCAGAACTATTTAAAATCTTAACTGCGATTGGCACCTCAAATTCTGTTTTCTTTTCTGGTTGCAACCAGACATATTCCTTAAAAACAATTCAAAATTGCCAATGTCAGCTGTTCTAAAGAATTTACAATTTCCATATACTTACAGAACGAAATATATTACTTACAGATATTTGTATGCGGTCAGCCATTTTGAATCAATCCTTGAGATTCTACTTAATAACTAAAACATTTCTAAATTTACATCACTGTCATAATATTCAATGAGAACTGAAGTATTATGCTGTATTTTATCAATGTTCTACATTATTTATCATTATTGTAAAGATAAATCAATCTTATCATAAATATTCAAAGATAGCATGTATGACTACATCATTAGACCTTTAATACTAGCTACTTATACACAATAGACTTGTTTAAAAAATTCAATCTACATACAATGATAAGAAAATTACTTAATCTTGTCGGGAACATGTACTTAACATTCTTTACACAATCAAACAAAAACATAAATTAGTAAATACAATTTATTATAATAATGCAGCATTACAAACAAGTTAACCTATTGATGATTCCAAATTACTTTTTCTTTTCATCTTTCTCTTTTTTCTCTTTTGTTTTGTCATCTGATTTTTTATCTTCCTTCTCATCTTTTTTTTCCTTCTTATCTTTGCTGTCATCCTTCTTGCCTTCTTCAGCATCTCTGTTTGTAATTTTGTTATTGATAAGATTGTGCAATGCTATGATTGACCTCACTAAGGCTGCTAAATATACTACTAGAGACTGATCATTAGTCTTTATATAGAGATTATCAACAAAATTGTCACTAGTAATATCTGGCAACAGATTAAATATATCCTGGAGCTGGTATATTATTTGATGATTCATTGGTAATGAACCTTGGCCAACTTGGACAAGGTAATCTCTTATTTCACTTAATTGTGAGTGGAGACCTCTAAGGCCAAGCAGCTGATTGGTGATACGTTGGGAGAGACTGCCTACAGTTGTGTCTTTAATATCCCTTAGAAGATGTTCTACACCAACTTCCTCAGCTTCTTCAGCCCCAATTTCACTAGGTACATGTTCAAATGTTCTAGTAGTTGGACTACCATCATCATGCACTTCCTCCACTGCTTGGTAAGCCTCTGTAGGTAAACCCAAGTCTTTGGGCTTTGCATCTATTATAACCAGAACGGAATTTGGACAATATCGTCTAATCAATTCATTAATAGCAACATCATTTTGATGAAGTTTAGGTCCTGTGTGATACCAGCCCACTACTTTCTCTCTGGCATTCACTTTTTTAAACATACCATACATGTTTTCTAAATAATCATGATCTAAGAACCAAACTGATTTATCTTTATCGTCTTCATCAAAGGGTACTGAAATTAAGATAAATTTATCAAAAATTGTAAAAAATCTTTACGACATTATACTGTGGTACTAATATGCTGAGCATATATTTTTAATTATATTTTACCTACAGTGGCAGTCAATTAGAAATAAATAATGGTGTGTACAATACATTCTAAGTGCCCAAGGTACTTAGATCACAAATACAGTATGTTACATTGGAAACAATTAAAATAATGTGATATAGCTTTCAATAAATAAAAATAGCTTTTGGATTTGTTCGAATCCAAGTTATTTGTATCTAGGATAGAATTCCAATAGTTCCTAAGACAGTGTATAAAACAAACATCTCTTTAGCTTTATAATGTTAAGTATAACATATATTGACTGAAGAAGGACATCACTAAATTTTGAATGAAACAAACTTCTACACTAACATTCTTCACTAACTTTCGTTGAACTACAAACTACTACATTAACTATCGTTGAACAGTTCATTGAAGTTAAATTAACTACAGTAATTTAATATTTTTCTCAAGAATATTTTTTAAGTTATTTTTCATACCTGCAAAACTGTTTGAGACGTCTAATACACCCTTAGCTCTCCAACATCCTAAGAGAACTCCAACGACTCTCTTTTGGTTCCCTATTTTGCCCATTCTATTAAAGTGATCTACAACACTCAGTAACACTAGTGGGTGAACAACCACTTTGGTGGTTACTACTTCTTGGCCAGGCATTTTCTAATATGATATTAGCGTATTTTGAGTATTAAAGTAATAAAGAAAAAATCTAATCATGAACTATATAAAAGTGATTGTTAACGCAAAAAAATCACTAATTTAATGTTCTTTACAACAATACAAAATTCGCCGATCACCAATCCACAGATTATAAATTATAGTTAAACTTAAATAACAAAATTTGACAGTCATCATAAAAAAACATAATTTTATCTATGATCAATAATAATAACGGTTGGTGCCAAAATTATATTTACCGCCAGGCGCGCTAGTGTAGCTGGAGCATTCTAAACTACTAATTGATATGGAAAAATAATTGTATTGTTCTTTTGAAAATCAAAAAGCTATTGATCATTTAAATCATTAGGGAGTAAAACACATTATATGTCCCAATATTTTTGTCAATCGATGTTTTTTAGTTAATGTAACATGGATGTTAAAACTTCGATATTTTAACTGCTAACATTGATGTTCATCGAAAATTGATGATCATCGGGCATCCCTATTCCATTCTTGCTAGATTCTATAGAATTTACTTGAAATTATAAAGAAAATCATATCAATATAAATATCGAATTAAGCAATCCGCAGCGGCACTAGTGAAGTCAGAAGTAAAAAGCTTTTACCCGGTGTTTAGCTGGATTCCGAGCCGGCAGATTTCTCACGGAGATGAAAGACGTTTATGAACGAACAGCGGATCTGAAATAATACTTTTGAATAGACAAGAGGTATTATTGCGAAATATTTATAGAATGTGTGACTGGTTTTGATACTTATGACAATGTAATTACTATTTACAGAGGAATCTTAGAGAACAGTGCGACGAGTATTTTCGAAGGATCTTAAACTAAAGGAAAATTTAATACTCCTGCTAAACATAGAAAAGGATGACCAAGAAAAAAATTAGCAAATTTAACCGCTGTGCAGTCCGCCAAAAAGTTCATTACTATTATGAAAAAGCTATATCAAATACGCTATATCAAAATATATAAGAATTAATTATACGAATTGGTGGCGATAGAAGCAGTGGGTCTGAAAAAGAATCCGAAGCTTCCTGTCCGCCAAATACTTCTTGGTAAGATTGTATTCTGTAACATATCTGGTGTCAAATATTTAGATTTTAAATTGTTCGACGACTAATTAAACTTTTATTTCACTAAAACTATTGTTTTATTATGCTATGTAAACCTAAGTTGTAAAGTAGCTATGTGAAGTACTAAGTTACTTTAGTATCATCACAAATATTATTACCAACATTAAAATGTGTTTGTATTTTGGTGACGCCAGGTAGCTAACAACGACGGCGGCGTAACGACAGTACGCTCTCATTTTTTGTCTACTCTTTTTGAACTGACTGTACAGAGCTAAATAAATAGCAGGCCGCAGCGCGTCTTGTTGATAGATGTCAGCATAGCTCTATAGCACCGGTTCCCAACCAGTGGACCGTGGACCAGTAGTGTTCCGCAGCAGCTAATATATGGTTCGCGAATGATGTTAAATTTTGGCGGTTGGTAATAAAACATAAAATATTTTGACATTTAAATTTACTAATAGATTTTGAAATTCATTAACTTTAAATATTTACTTAGAAATTCACACACCCCATCATGCAAAATATCAGTTATTTTCTAAATATAGTGTTTTTTATCATGCATGTCATTTCCTCCTGACTTTGAAATTACTTACATAGTGGTCCCTGCTAACAAGCATTCTATAAAAGTAGTCCCTGATGAAGAAAAGATTGGGAACCCCTGCTCTTTAGAGTATGTGTTCTTTGGAGTATAGACACTATACTTACAGTATAGTGTCCATATATATATATATATATATATATATATATATATATATATATATATATATATATATATATATATATATATATATATATATATATATATATATATATATATATATATATATATATATAT
>JAATLQ010020657.1:32690-45498 GCA_013421005.1 Heliconius erato x Heliconius himera | reverse complement strand
GTTAAAATTTTTCAAATTCCCTTCTTAGTGGATGTCCAGAATATGAAAATAAACATCTGCCCAAATTTCACGTTTCTACCATCAGCGGTTACGGCTCTGCGTGCGTCTTACCTCAGTCAGTCAGCACAAGTCCTTTTATATATATAGATAACAAAATACGTAATAATTATATAACGTTTTTATGTATTGTTTAAGGCTCTGAGCGACCGCTGAAACCAAAAATTGAGCCTAGGTGAGTATTTTTTATATTCAAAACAATATATATTGAGTTTCTTGTATTGAGTTTTAAAATTTCATAAGTCATACATCTAATTTTGTTCTGTTTAAAAAAGTAGTTGTTCAGGCTAGCAATTAATAGGCTTATTATTTTTTGCCTTCAATTCGTTGTTTTCTTTTACTAAAATAAAAACATATCATTAATTATATTTTTCTTTAAACTAGATGCAGTGCTAGTACAGCACCACACATGTTAGGCAACGAGCTGAACCCCGAAAGTGGTGCAGCAGCACGTCTCCAGGAACAGCTTAGTGCTGAACTGGCAGCACATGCTGCCGGAACATCTTCAGGGTCCGATGTGCTGGTGCCACCGCCTCTGATCAATAAGGCCGCGCCGGTGAGTGCAGGGTTGATTAAAGAAATGTGTTTAATTGCAGTACACTATTAAATATTAATAATTTAATTGATCATTTGTTTGTGAGGAAACCATAATTCATAATTAATTATGACACAACCTTGCTTACTTTTTTATAGTTTCACTGGGATATTATATAGTTTTTCATCAAATGCTCCAAATATTTAAAGTGCCTATCCTGCTATATGTGGATAACATGGTGAAGCTAAAAACTAATCATCACCAAAGAATTAACAACTGTTTAATTCCAGGGTACAAGTTCAGGTTCCCGAGGTTCCAGCGCCCAGAGCCTTGACCAGCTTCTCGAGCGGCAATGGGAACAAGGTTCCCAGTTCCTGATGGAACAGGCGCAGCATTTCGATAGTAAGTGGTTGTATGTGTGGTTTCATATTGGATTTTGAGGTCGAGTCGGGTGTAGTCGTATATAGGGTAAACCATATGCCCACGATTTCAATCTTACATTGCAGTAAAAATAATAATTATAATAGATTTGAAAAATATAATTATAACGATATATAATTAATTGTCAAGTTAGTAAATCCACATGCTTGAGGAAATAGTTCGTCATCATGAAATTCGGGTGACGGTTTTTCTTAATAATTATTACCATTTTACTATAAATTTATAATGACAGACCCTTCCATATTATCACCGAACGTAAATAATCAAAAATTTTATAATAGTTTTTTTTTTAATTGAACAAGCACACTCTGGCTTACCCTATAAGGCACATACACAGACAAATAAACACAGCTTTAACTAACAAAGAATCGCTTGAGTTTAAGAAAATAAACATTGAAAAATGTTTTTGGTTTTGTTGATTTTTTTTGTTTAATTTTTTTATATTTATAAACAGTGAAGTGGTTTTTAACACATTTTATTGCACAGAGTGACAAGCTAGTTTGGTTCAAGCGGAAATTGCTAGTTATTTTTTAATATTTTTTTTATTATAAAAAGAAAAAAAGTAAAAACAATAATTATCTCGAAATTTGATTTCAAAACAGTGAATTATTTAAAGTTGAACTTTTCTTTTTATTTTATCTATTTTACAGTCTTGTAATAATCTTCTTTTGGCTTTTTTTTGGGAATTTATATTTTCAAATAATGAAATTTTCTAAATAACATCTGAATGTATCACTTAAAATTATTAATTATTTTAATAATAAATAAGTCCTACATACAATCTTCAAAAACATGATAAGCTAAAAGCATGTAAAATAACGAAATGCTGAACAATTTCTCAGTACGTGGCTGGTGGAGGTAATACTAAAAAAGAAAATGTACAGGCGTTGCGAATGTCTGTCTGTCGGTTACGCTATAGCTTTTGCTTGTGTGTGTTTTTATATAATTTAAGCTGAATTTTGGTTTAAAATTTGCCTTATTAATAATATATTTTTTTGTGGAACTATGTAGTTGAAAGATACTAATAAGTTGCCTTTTTTATTTATTTTTCTTTGAACACTGAGATATATAGTGTGTTGAGTGACACACATACAGAAATCAACTTCATATTTTTATTTAAGTAAACTAGGGATATTATAATATTTTTAAATATGAACTCTCTCCTGATAAAAGATTTTTTTGTTTTTTAACAAATATATAAAAAAATTATTATCATTCAATTTTACTTGGCTAGTAGTAACCAGTGTAGTATAGATAATACTTAAATTATAAAGCTTTAAGGCTTGTTTGATTTTAAGGAAATTAAAAAAACATTTTTGTGTTACATAGCGCAGTTCATTTATCGACGAAGGCCATATATAGTCTATAGTAGATCAATTTAATTATTTCTATGTAAACTACTGTACCTGCGGTCAGAGTTAAAAAAAGTTCTTAGAATGTGTTATAAATCACACAACTCTTAGTTATTAATAATATTTTTCATAGTGATAATTTATGATATCTGAAACAAATAATATTATTTATAATTAATTATATAATTTTAAATATTATATTATTATTAATAAGGCAGATGGTTTTAATTGTTTGTTTTATATAAGATCGCAATATTTGCATGTGCTTCACTGATCCTGTGAATGATTGTGTTTTAATTTTAAGTATTATTAATTTGCTATAATTATTTTTAATTTTATCTATGTGAAAATACCCAGTGGTACTGTAATGGAGCATCGTTCTAAAAAAAATAGTCTCAAAAGTAACTAACAAGATGACTTTCAATTATTTCAAGATATATAAGTAAGTAAAAAATAAATAATAATAGTTGACAAGTTCATTTCATAATAAGACAGGTAATAATAAAAAAAGTGATATTGACAGCATTAACTTCTTAGTATTGGTAAACGTGATATAAATTAATTACTTTTACTTTCTGATATAATTTACTTTAATAAAAAAATAAGAAAGACATCTCAATGAGACAATTAGCTCTATTAGAGTAGTAATGAATAGTGTCTTTAATTATCATATTAAATCCAATTTAATTCTGACAATAGTCCAAATTGATATAGTATTTACATACTGACTAAACTGATAACACATAACTTCCTGCAATTGACACTAACCAAATGACCTTACAAACAAATATCTCTTGTGTCCTAGAACCATTGTCACATATTTTTATCTTTAACTTACATACCTGAATACTGAGTGATCTTCCAGAAATTGAATGAGTTTCATGTAGTGTTATCTTTCTTCGACAAATTTATATAATTGACAACATTTACACTTCCCAACGATGCTCCTCCCAACTGTACAGTGGGTGATGGGACGGCCCGCCCTGTACCGTATAAATGTTCAGTAGCGTCACTCCTGTCGTGCCTGCACCAGCTGCGTACAGAGAACGTGCGCCTTGAGGAGCACGTCGGCAACCTGCTGCAGCGACGTGACCACCTGCTCGCTGTGAACGCGAGGCTCGCGATACCGCTCACTGCCGGTGAGTTGTGGGTTGGGGGGGACGTTGGTGGCTAGTGTAGACGGGGAGAGGAGGGGGGTGATGCTGGTGAGTTCTTTGCGGAGGAGTGTAGGGAATCTGAGAATATAAAAATAGAAAGCAAGAGAAGAAGGAGAGGGGGAATAATAGCTAGTGGGTGATAGTGGGAGGAATGAGAAAAGACGCTCTCTACCGATGATTTGTCAACTGGAAGAAGAGTTAAGAAATGGGAAGCAAGGGAAGAGGCGAGTGGGGGGATATAAGCATTGCTGGTTAGATATAATAGCCGGTGATAGTCGGTGAGGTAAGAAATATACTCAAGTCTGTCAGTCTTATAAACCTTTTCTGATCGAGATTTTAGGGTATTGAAGTAAAAATAGAGAGTACAATAGGAGGAAAAGCTAAGAGAGATGAAGGGAGTGGGAGAACTGAATTTGTGATTACATTAATTACACAGCGGAAACTGTGCAGTGGTAAACTTTAATACGTCGTAAGTGTTCTTCCTCGTGTATTCTCGAAACCGTGTCTAAAAATTATGAATGTCGGAAAGATTACCGTAGTTAGCACAAAAGGAACAAATTTACTAACATTAAAAGAGATTATAATTTTTTAGTTTGTTTTAACGTTGTAAGTTTGCCAGATTTTGTTTTTAGAAATTTAATAAGTTTTTATACCTCTACCCTTGAAACAGTATACATTGTAAACATTACACAATAGGTAAGAGTGTTTATATAAACATTGTATAAGTACATAAACAAAAGATCGAATTTATTTTTTTGTAAATATCTTTTTTTTAATGTTGTTAAATAATTATTTATTATATTTTAATGTTCCTTTAAGTACAATTACAGCCAAAGCACATCTTGTTTGCAGACATTCTTATATTTACAGCTAATTATTCAAAAACCCCTACATTTCTATACAAGTAATAGAAAATTAACTAATTTTCAGTAGTAACTGGGCCAGGTGAACCCTCCCGCTGTCCGCGTGAGAACGGCGCCTCAGTACGTGGACCGGGGCCCGTTAGACCGAATGAGACAATCACCTCTGATCGTCCACACCAGGTTTGATTATTGTTTAATTTTAACACGTTTTTGAAGATATAGCTACTAAAATGATTTATGATTTAAAATTAGATTGAATAAATAATTAGTCAATGGTACTGATTTGTTACGACCTCATAATTGTTCTCCAATAAAAATATTTACGAAAACTTATTCTATTTAGATAAATATTGAAAAAGATGAAATATATTAGCTTCACGCTTTGTCCCGCACATAGCAGGGTAGGCAGAGGGAGTCTACACGACACTCGGTTCCCCACGCATCGCGCACCAATTTTTAAGATGATGCGTAAACCGTGAAACTCAATGCCGCGCTTTGTCTTTTAAACAGACCAAGAAAATAAAAGTGAAGCCAAGTGGAAAACAGGAAGCGATGTCTTCACACTAGGCTCTCTCCGCCTTCCCCGCTATATGCATTCAGTGTGAAGCTGAAAAAAAAAGATGGTAATCAAACTCCCAGGTGGGAATCGAAGTCAACCGTCGTGTTTATAGTCACACGCTGTGCCATTGCACCACTGCGGTCCTATGATAAATGAGTGATATTCAATTTATACATTACATTATTTTCCAACAGCTAATAATGCGTGAGGTGCAACAGAAGCCCAGCTGAAATGAGCAGGACGGGCGCACGGACGAGGCGGCCATGCGTTCCCTACGCGCCCTCCTTATGATCGAGCGCCGGCCACGGTGGGACTTCTCCATCGACGCCATTTTGAATTGCGATTTCTAAATTTCCCAACACTACACTACCCACACCTCATTCTCCTCGTTTTATTTCCCACTTCCCAATTTCTATTTCTTCATTTTAATTTCCCTGTACTATATTTTTGTTTTACCTAATCTTTCATTTCCTTGAGAATATTTTACCATTTCCAAGTCCCCATCGGAAATCCATATCCTATTATTTTTAAATTGGCGATAGAAAAGTAACATACTAAATTTACATCACTAGTATAGTGCTTGACGTTAGTGATGGGATAACTAAAGCTAGTATACTAATACTTATACTATTCCTATTTTAAATAAATTTACTCTGTTTTTATCCTATTTTGTTAGAAATCGCAAGGTGGCTCGATCATACCAAAGACACTATACATTGTGTATCTGTATATAGTATATCATATATAATAATAATATTAATAAAAATAATCATCCTATGTAAGTGAATTCATAGACAATCGATGCATAATAACCACGTGTACATTAAATACATCACTACATACTACTATTAAGAAGATATCAAGAACTTCTAGTTATATCTATAGCATAGTATAGATATAGAATATATTTAAAATTGAATACTAGTATTATATTATGATTATGGTTATGATAACAATGATTACAGAATATTCTCCTTATGATTATAAAATCCCTTGATGATTATATTGCGTGGATGATCTAGACTATAAATTATTTCTAATATATTATTAAATATATACTGTTATATATATTTAATAATGTGTTAAAAGTGATTTGTCTAATGTTCCCACAAACTGTTAAATAATGTAAATATACAATATACTAAGAGATTTCATAATTAAAAATTAGGATTATTTATTAATAATTCTAGTTTATGAACAAACTAATATAAAAGAGTGCCCATAATTTGTTTTTTTTTTACATTTAGTAACCCTAAATGTATTTAAATGAACATTAACACTTATTTTAAATGTATATACGATAGGGGTCTAGATATCATTTTTCACGCTATATTTTCATACTTTGTAAATTTGTCTGTGTGAATCTTAGATTGTCTAGATCTAGGCAGTTTCTGCCTTCTTTCGGCCTATACCGAATTTTAACATGTCGGTGCTAAATTTTATATATATTTTAATTAGTGTATATGTGTATTTCGGTATAAATACAGTTATGGTTACTAAATACGCAGTACTGTTTCGGATGTCTAAATTGTATTTAGGTTGGTGGTCAAATCTGCTTGAAATATGTTTTAAATTGGTATTGGTTTAAAATATAAATTCGTAATATTATAAAATTGGCCTAAAATTAGTGGACATGGACTCTATTATGCTTATTATTGGTGTTTCAGGGTTGCCAAATTTTAATTGAGGATGTATAAATATGTTCGGGTGTACAGTTGAAAGTGGCAACCCCAGATTCTGACTTAGATAATTCCTAACCTAGGTCTGTCTGTATAGATTAACAATTTTATTGCTTATAATCATTAAAGACCGATTTTGATTTTTTTTTCATTATTAGGCCTCAATTTTCAAAAAGATATCAGGCCTAAGTACAGAGATTGTATTATTGCATCTTTAATATCTCAATTTTTTTTAAATAGCGTATTTTAGATTACAGTGTCACTTATAAATATAAAATTAGGCGTAATACTGATATCTTAAAAACTTTATTGGGCACTATTAAAAATAACTGAAAAAATATTCCTACATATATTAAATTATATACATTACAACATATATATTAAATAAAGATACAAAATTCCTACATCCTATTCAAAATTCATTATATATTATTATTAATATTCACATACATACTTATGTATTAAATAAGAAAATAATAATTTCTTTAACATTTTAGTTTTTGCTCCAAAGAAATCGATATCGTTAACTAGAAATAAGTGATAAGACACTGGACAAGACAAACATAAAATCGTTTCGCGACGTACACACTGGACTAGACAAAAAAACTAAATAAAACATATCAATATCACTAAATTGACTTGAAAATTAAAAAATCCTAACTTCAAAGTCAATTAATTTTATTGATATTTTTATTTAAAAAAAAACTATTATGGCAATATATACAGGATTGGTCTATGCAGAATGGGAAACCTAAATGTGTTTCAGTTTGAAATTTAGAGCTCAAGCTCCAAGAATCGGTTGTCAGTAGGAAAATATAATTGCCAGGATTTTTTTTGAAGATATTCAATATTTTTTAAACCATAATCATTGGTTGATTTTCCTCTGTTTTGAGTTTTCATCAAAAAATCCAAGAAAAATGGATCAGTTTGTTTGTCAGTAACTACTGACTGACTTATTGGTGACAGATGAGTTGAGGTTTTCGGTTTTATGATACAGTACCATTTTCCTTCTTTATTTTTGGTATTTGAAATTTTATTCTTCATTTTGACATGCTCAAAGCCTTTGTCTGGGCTTCAGTCCCATCTTTAGTATTTCGTTGACTAACACTAGTCTCACTATAAACAAGATCTAAACTGCGGAGGCCAAACTTTCAAGGCTTGATTCGTGTCAATATGAAGACAATTTAATGTCTATGTACTACGTGTTTTTAATCAATTGTTATAAATGTGTCTGCTTCAAACACCAACCACCCCCCTCCCCCTACCTGCCCCCTGCCCCCTCCCTTTCATATTTTATTTTACGTGTTATCGGTGTTTTAACGTCCCATATGCGATAAATTTATTTTTGTCCACGCAAATAGCACAAAACAAAAACGTTTTCACGCATCTCCCATGTATTGAGGGAAGGTAAAGAGTTTTTCCACTTCAATCAATGTTTTCCAATGAATGTTGTATTCGATGTACCACTAAGTGTGTTGTGTTCTTTTCAGTCCCCCTCCCCGCCTCTACACTACATCAGTCACAATATATTGTGTCTAATATTTTCTTATCTTCACACATCTCTCACATTTCGCGGAGTAGACAAAGAAAGTAGTGTCTAGACACTTCGTTCTCAATTCTCCGCGCGGTTTTGAAACGCCATGCGAGAGATCTGCGAAGAAATAAAATATATCTAATGTTCTAATGATACAATGATCCTGTGTTTTTACGTGTAACTACTTGGTGTCCTGTCTACGATCTGTGTCGTCATCGTTAATATCGATGTTTTAATTAAATGTATCGATGTTTCACTCGGTTATGTATTGATTTTTAGTCGATTTTCCATTTTTTTATCGGTCTTCAAGAAGACTATCTGGATTTTATTTAGTTAATTTTAATATGATTTTAAGAATATGTTTAGGTTTATGTGTTATACATTTTTTTTATTTTTAACTAGAAAATCCTCTTCGGTTTTATCTATTATTTTTATTCACACTATTACGTGTAGTTTTTAATCGAATCGGTGACCGTGTTGGTATTGAACCACTTTACCTAAAATTACAGAAATCTCGTCCAAACTCTTACTAATAATACAATTTGGTAAAAAAAAGAATAATATACTCTATATCATATAAGGAACGCTCAAAAATTTGCTCAAAAGTTAAAATATATGGATAACGTAAAACCGCCGCGGTCGCCGCTTCAAATCCATGTTTAAGGTTAGTAGTTCGATGGTTTTTGTGTCTAAAATAATAATCTTAAATAGGCAATTTTAATGTTAGCAATAGATGTTTTATCGTTGTGATCTCAGTCTGTGTTCGAGACTTCACGCGCATTATAGACGTATGGTTTTAAATTAAAAAACATTTTTCAACGGTTTCAATTAAATTAATCGAGAAAACAAAAAAACAATATAATTCCGTTTCTCAAAACCGAAATTTGATGAAATATAAATTTTCAATTTTGTAAAAAAAACTATAAGAAAAATGCATTTGACAATAATTGAAATTATTCTTGGAGCAAAGTGGCTATAGTTATAGCTAACTAGATATTTAGTCTATAGTGCGCCGAAGGTCATACTCACTCTCACATTTAATTCTAACTAACTTACTTAAATATAGACTGACTTGTTTATTTTATGGTCAATATGTCGATGAAAAAAGCTACATTTCAATTAAAATCTAAATTTTCTTACACATCAATAAATAATATAAAAATATCAGCTATCACTGATTCGAAAAAATAAAAACAGAATAAAAACAGGCAAGAAAATGATTATTGGTCTCTCTAAAATATATTTCAGACTAAGTCTATAGTTAAGTACCTACGTTAGCAATGCTTTTTAAAATGTTAAATTTTATTCTCAAGTGACGTTGAAATTTGTGATTATATTAAAACTATAGGAAAATAACAAAATAATTGAAAACCATCGTAACAAATATTTCATACAAATTCACCGTCACTGTTTTCATAAAGAATCAATGAAATTGTATTGTTTTATCCGATTGTATGCAAAATCTGGAAACGTAAGCTCTATTGTAAAAGTTGTGGGTTTGACTTTGTAGAAGAACACGAGAGAGGCCTATCTGTCTCATAAATAGACTGATAGCGTGATAATGGTTATGATGATGGGAAAGGTGAGATTATGAGAGTCTTAGTGATGTACTCTATCAATTTTTTACATGTGCATCTGACAGTATTCGGATTTTGTGTACAAATTCTATATTGTGTTCTTTTGTGTTTATTTTCAATTTAGTATGGTAATTATTTGTAAATTTTAATATTAAAATTATTTATAAATGAATTTTAACTTGAATTGTATAAGATTTTTATGGTTTTAACGGTTTTGTCGCTATGTTACAGTCAATGGATAAATGTTGTAGCTCTGTAGTATCTTCAATAAATGTTTTAAGTGTCGTATTGTCTTTACTTTTATTATAAAAGCAATTCTCTTAATAAGAAACACAACAATATCCTCTATTTCAATAAATATGATAAAATTTGACTTTTGACTTTTTAAATTACATTAACTTTAAGTTGAATTATTGAATTAAAAAGTTGAATATATTTATATACCTAAAATATCCTAAAAATTCTTACTAGACGTAAGATTCTTTTAGCCTCAAGCTGTATCCCGCATACAGGAATTATTTCGCTGAGTAATCGTACCCACACCTGTTGTGTTCATAGTCAGATTGCCTGATATGCTTATCCTTAACCATACTTTCATACTTATATCATAAATTTGAAAGTAACTCGGTATGTCTGTTTGTCTGTCTGTCGAAACCACTGATGAGATTCTGACAAAATTTCATATAGAGATACTTAGGCTGTTGGGATAAGCATAGCCAACTTTTTTTACTTTAATTCGTTGTTTTAAGTAAAAATCGAAAATTGGTTACCTGAACGTTTCCATTGCGTGTGGTATATCAACCTTAAGACAAATAACAACAATGTTCTAAAAAAATATTGTCCAAAAAACCCTATAAGAAAGTCCGCGATGGTATTATGCTTATCTGTGGAGCTTGAGCCACAGCAACCATTTTAATATATTTATTCTAAATTTAAATTTATCGGATTATTGTTAATGTATTTTCTATAATTTGAAATTATCTTATCCTTATCAAAATAAATATAATAGTCACCTTTGGCATTTAATCTAGATTGAAATTGTACTTTACGGTATATCATTATAATAAATACTTTAAGAAATATCACAGATTCAAAATGAGCTAGTCTACGTGCCGCGCGGTGTGTGAAGGGCGGGGGTGCGGGGGAGATACCATCTACTACTAATGTTTTTCTCTTTCTCTTCTCTTCGTTTATTTAAGAAGTAGATTAGTTATATTTTTTTAATTTCTTGGTTAGTTTAAGTATTTTGTTTTGTTTTTTTCTGGCAATATAATATATTGCGTGTTACTTTTAATTGTGACACTTTAAAATATTTATTTTAGGTTGATAATCTTGATAACCCAGCTGGTGTTTTTCAGTTTCTTTTTCAATAATTACTATTTATTCCAATACAAATAATTTTCTTTAGTTACGTTTACTTATAATTTTTTGTTAATTTTAATTACTTTTGTATTTTTTCTAAAATTAAGAATTTTATTTCACTTATCTACTATTACTCTTCCTTCCTACTTAATATTCTTTTAATTATTTAAGTTTATATGTTCTTACTAATATTATTTAAAATTGAAAATACCTTCATAAATATATTAACTTGTACGAGCAAGCGCGTACATGTGAGTGCTTAGCTTGCATTTACGTGACCTAAATTACTCAATTCTAATATTTTAATTATATTTAATAAGTTAGTTCGTCGCTGTCGGTCATCAAGAGTACCGCGCGTGGCTCACCACTCATATTACATCAAATTCATTATAGTTTTAGATGTTTTATGATTATATTTTGCAGTTATAAAATAAACTGTTTTATTTATACACATTCGTACGGCATCCCGTACATATTGGTCCTTCGAACCTACCGAAAAGCGGGACCCTTATAAGTCCACGTGTATGCGGTTCCGCCTACCGGTCTACCTATAGAGACACAGTGTATTAGAATTATAATAAGTGACATTCGTGTGCTACGTGTACTGTTCTATCAAGAGGAATAGTGAGTAGTATTCGTTCCTTTACTGTGACATTAAGAGTTGCAGTGAGAATCGCCTGAGCACTAAGGATTCGGGCGCGCAGATTCCAAGTAAGATCTGTCCATTTATTTTATATTATTTCTCTCTCAACAATGTCTTCGGTGGCTGATATTTTGACTAACCAGCAGCAGCTGGCATCGGCCATAGAAAGCGTATATACAAATTTTAAGAAAGACGGCGCAAGTAGAATGACTCCCGAGTATATAAAGAAGAGATTGGACCTTCTAGAAAGTTATTGGTTCGAGTACGAGAGTAACTTTACGAGACTACTGAGTAAGGAGTTAGAGGTTCACACTCGTGAGGCTATTACTAAGGATGTAGAGAGGATGAACGAAAGGTATGGTAATATTAAGACTCATATCCAGAGCTGCGATATAACAGCTGGAGAGAAACCACAATCTCCTCTAGGTAAACCTCCCACGTTCACACTAAAAACACAGGAGCCTAATAAAGGATTGACTCCAAATAATCCACAACCGAGCGGCAGTAGGGCTGCTTTACAACACTCGCATACGGATAGCAAGACCGTGGACATGCTGAGAAAATAACAAAGCAACTTTAAGGCCTTCCACCGAACAGTGGAAGGTATAACTTTAGATTTAATAAGCGAGAGATGGGAATTAGAAGATCTGCTTCGCACGATTCAGTCTCGCTGGTCCGCTATCGACACCCTGCACTGGGAGCTAGACAGCGAGCTGAACGGATCGAACGAGGAGTACGAGTGTACTTTCTCAGCGTATGAAAATAAGTACCAGGTCGTAAAAAAGGCCATCAACAAGAAGATATGGTCCATTGCACATATTGTAAAATCCACCCCTCAGTTGGAAATTCCTACGTTTAGTGGAAACTACAATAACTGGGTTTCATTCAAGGACTTGTTTAATGAGACTATCCATAAGAATAATGGCATGTCTGACGCTCAGAAGATGCAGTATCTCAAGTCCAAAGTAAAAGGAGAAGCTGAGAGACTCATCCACCATTTAAATGTTACCTCAGATAATTATATAGTCTGCTGGGATATATTAAATCAG
>JAATLQ010020657.1:8555-32590 GCA_013421005.1 Heliconius erato x Heliconius himera | reverse complement strand
ATTAGGGGTTGACATTACTTCTTGGGACCCTATTATTGTATATTTATTAACCCAAAAACTAGATACCGCGTCTTATACTGATTATATGGAATCGGTAAATAACCCACGCGAATTGCCATCCCTTAAAGAATATTTACAGTACTTAGAAGCTAAATTTATTTCATTAGAGTCGTCACATAGAAAACAAGACAACGCTATGCAAAAAAATATCGTTAGTAATAAAAATCAATATTCTAGTACGCATCTTAACAAATCATATTATCATAAAATGTCCTTAATTATTAGTAAAGTAATTTCGCCAGTTCTTAACGATAAAAGTAATCTCATGTCAAAATATAGGTGTTCATTGTGTCGTAGTAATGATCACGGAATCTATTACTGTCAGAAATTTCTAGAGATGCTACCTAGCGATAGGCTAAAAACTGCAACTAAATTAAATTTATGTATAAGTTGTTTATCAAATCATCAAGGTAAGCAGTGTAAGTCAAATAAAGCTTGTCGCGAGTGCAATAAGGCACATATTCGACTTTTACATGAAGCATTTATGCAATCGCAATACACGCGCGCATCGACGGAAGTCGGTCATAGCGGTGAGGGCACGTGCGTGCGCGGGGGCAACTCTGTTTATACAAGGGAAAATGCCAGCGCAGAAATACAACTCCTTCGCAACTCACACGTGTCAGTTCAGGAGGACCCAAACGAGGTCTTACTCCCTACTACAATGTTAAAGGTGCGAGCCGTTAATGGGTCTTTCTGTATCCTGCGGGCACTGCTAGACCAGGGCTCACAAACTAGTATCATTACAGAGCACGCAGCACAGGCCCTGAAAATCCGACGGCAACGGTGTAAGGGGATTATTTCAGGCGTCGGTGATAAGGAAAGCAATAGTAAGGATATGGTCACCCTACAATGTTCATCTTTAATAAACGATTTTTCCTTTGAAACCGATGCTCTAATAATGAAACAACTTATTAAAAACTTACCCAGTTGTACATTAGAAAAATCGAACTGGTCATACCTGGATCACATTACACTGGCGGACCCGGAGTTCTATAAAAGTCGCCCGGTAGATATTTTATTAGGCGCAGATATATATTCTATTGTTATTATGGATGGAATATGCAGGGTAAATTCGACCTTACCGACCGCTCAACAAACGCAGCTTGGTTGGATTTTGAGTGGCAATACTAAAACCGTTCATTGCAATGTAGTTTTACATAACATCGAAGCAATACAAAAATTTTGGGAAATTGAGGACCTTGCGGAAAAGTCCGACTTATCTTTGGAAGACAAAAGGTGTATGGAATTCTACCAGTCGACTACAAAAAGGCGAGATGACGGGCGATATGAAGTTAGGTTGCCACTGAAACCCGAGTATCAGAAAAAATTAGGAAATTCAAAATCAAAAGCAGTAGCTCAATTTTATAATTTAGAAAGAAAACTTCAATTAAATAAATCAATTAAAAATGATTATTTGCAATTCATTCAAGAATATATGTCGCTCGGACATGTGACACCCGCAGCTGTTGACCGTAATGCATTCCTTAGATGTTATTTACCTCACCATTGTGTCATCCGAAACGACTCGACGACAACTAAATTACGCGTTGTATTTAATGCATCGAGTAAAACGTCATCAGACTTAAGTTTAAATGACGTTACGTTGCGGGGCCCGAATCTTCAACAAGATTTAATGAATCTCATTCTTAAATGGAGACAATTTAAATATGCATTTACCGCCGACATCGAAAAGATGTTTAGGCAAATATGGGTTAGTAATAAAGATCAGAATTTGCAAATGATTCTGTGGAGAGATAATCCAAATAAAAAGTTGCTGGAATATCATTTAGCTACAATTTCATACGGAACTAAAGCGGCTCCATTTCTTGCAATGATGACTCTTAAACGATTAGCTCACGACGAGAGGCCGAACTTTCAAGATAGTTTAGCGCCTAGCGTACTAGAAGAATCCTTTTACATGGATGACCTTATTCATGGGGCCCACTCGATTCAAGCTGCCAAACAGCTACAAACAGATATGACCAAATTATTGAAGACGGAGCAAATTATTTAAGAAAATGGAAATCAAACTCGCCTGAACTACTGAAGCACGTCAAAATACCTGGTCAAGAACAAAATCCCTTTGACTTTAAGCAAGTGGAGTCAACGAAGTGGGACCCGCAGACCGATAACTTTACATTTCAGTCTCAATTACTTACGTCATCCAAGCTTACGAAAAGAATGCTTTTATCGGAGATATCTAAGATCTTTGATCCGTTAGGTTGGCTTTCTCCTCTCACTACAAAGCTCAAGATATTGTTTCAAGACGTTTGGAGGGAAGGCCTTGCATGGGATCAACTGATACCACAGCACATAGCTGAAAAGGATACGAGGAAACAAAACTATAGTATAAATCAAGACATGAAAAGTAATAAGCAAGTTAATGTTTTATGAGGCGGTAGCGAAATTATTAAGAAAATAATTGAAAAACAAACGTCACTGACAAAAGCTATAAGAATTTACGCGTGGTGGAACAAAATTATTTAAGTATACTAGAGTTAAATAAAGCTAGGAATTTAATTATAAAAATATTATCAAAATGAAAACCTAAATCGAAACAGTAGTGAGAATATAAATAAAAAACAAAATTCAATTAGATCTATAACAAAAAATAAACCTTTTAGCTTGGCAACCGTAGCACTTTCTTTATTATTATTTTTTATAACTATCCCAGTAGGTCAGTCCTTTTATAATATAAGTCCCTTACCAAGTAACAATAGTCTTTATTTCGATCACATTAAAGACATGCAAATAATTAGAGACGACTGGCGGTTAGTAGTGTATTACGATACTCAACCGTATTTAGAAGGCACTAAGGCTATTGGGAAATACATAAAATACCTGGAAATATATATGTGAAAGAATACAATTACAATCACATTGCAACGGCGTCTTATTGCAGTTACGGCATGAGGTGAGCGAACTGCAATACCATACTAGCCTGTTAATGACGCACAATGTAAACAATAACATACGTCACAAACGCGGGCTAATAAATGGGGTCGGATATATTGCAAACAGCTTGTTTGGGGTCTTAGATGACAGTTTCGCTCAAAAATATGAGAGCGACATAGATCTAATAAGAAAATAAATAAATAGATAAATAAATAAATAAAAATCATCTAGCTCTACTATGGAAGAATTAGCGTCGATGGAGGATGCACTATAAAATTTTGAATTTTGAGATCTTTTCTTTCTCACATCGTCAAAGGGAGAGTAAACTCAATATTTCCTCTAGTATACCATCGTTCAAAATGTCACAGATTAACAACATAATAAACATCTCCTTACCGAGTGTATCTATAAATGATACCTCTGACTTATCTCGTAACTACACCGTTCAGCTTCAAGATATTCAGAGAAATATCGAATTAATGAAAAATACCGAACCCTTAGCAGAAATGTCTTTTCACGACGTTCATCACTACGCTTTAGTGGGCCTCGGTGGAGAAGTATGGGTGTACAATTGCAGCAGAAGGCGAGAGCAAAGGGCGCCAGAGCGAGGGCCACGGGCGGCCCCGACCCGAGAGGCGCCCCAGCCGACTCAGTCCACGGTGCAGCCAATTCAGTGTAGTGAAGTGATAGATGTCAACGAAATTAGTGCAAGTGTATTAGTGAAAGAGACACCTAGATTTAGTGTTCCCGATGGATATTTGAACACTTCTCCGGTATAAGTTATATGTTAAGGAAAAGATTTAATCATCTTGTTAATCATTATTACTAATCATAGGGTTCCTAGTAGTTAAGCAATTTTGTAATAATCACCTTGTTATCATCGCAGCATCTCATCTCTTCCACTAACCCTCATCTTTCCCGCCCGGGAATATGTACGAGCAAGCACGTACATGTGAGTGCTTAGCTTGCATTTACGTAACCTAAATTACTCAATTCTAATATTTTAATTATATTTAATAAGTTAGTTCGTCGCTGTCGGTCATCAAGAGTACCGCGCGTGGCTCACCACTCATATTACATCAAATTCATTATAGTTTTAGATGTTTTATGATTATATTTTGCAGTTATAAAATAAACTGTTTTATTTATACACATTCGTACGGCATCCCGTACATAACTAAATATACGTATAATTCAAGCTTGCGAAGCCCACGCGGGTATGTTGGTTATCAATTATATATAGGCCAGTCGTGGCGCAGGGGTACAAGCGTGTGGCTGGAAACTCGACAGGTTGCGGGTTGATTTCCCACTCGACTAAATTAAATATTTGATATTTTCATTTTTTTCACTCTTAAACTTATATTAAACAAATGCATTATAAACTAAAATATACTGCATAAATTTAAAAATTATAACGATACTTATTTTTAATATAGATAAAAGCTAATATATCTATATATAATTTAATAAACAAGAATGCATTATTATCATTTATTATTTTTAATATACTATCATGTTTTTATACTTATCTATATAAGTAAAGATAAAGTAAAAAAAAATTAAGAGAAAATGACCTATTTCCTTAAGGAGAATAATCAAAAGATAAGTATATATTATGTTAGTAGTGTGTTATCATAATTATTATAATCGTGTTAATGAATCAAAAAAACAACACTGGCCATTTATCTTTTATTTTTATTAATAAGTGAAGTACACTTTGTACCCCTTTTTAAGAAAGTTTAATGTGGACGGAGGAGTATGACATTTGGCAAAGTTAAAGTTTATAGAGACGGAGAGTGTAAAATGGTATAAAAATACATAAAATTAATAAAATAAAACACACCCAGCCATAAGTTTGACAATATGCACTGTTGTATAAAGTGAATACACGATATATGAATACGATACAGGTTGCTATGGCAACGCGTCAAGAGATCCTCTGTTTAATTATGATAATTGTAGATTTGTACTCATTAGATACAACATGTATCCAAAATTTCTTAAGAGAAAATTTGAAAATAAATCGTTACTTTTCTTTTAGCTTTACGCTGTATCCTGCATATAGTAGTGCAGAGGGAACCTAAACATCTCTTTTCGCATGCACCGCTCAATCTTCGAGTGCATTGCGTGTTAAAGAGGAACTTGACACCGCGCTTTGTATAGAAATATTAAATGACTTATTCCCTCCAGTAGGAATCGATACCACAACTGTCGTTTACAACCACGGCAGTGTAACATTATTAATTGTATTATAAAAATTTAAAGATATTTAATAAAACACAATATATCTATTTTAAAGATAGAATTAATATTATAAAAAAATACTAAGGGTTCAGTATGTTAATCCTAAAGAAAAATTCCTTTCACAAATGGAATTTGTCCGGCTAGCACATAATAATAGGTACTTTACTGTCCTGACTAAGGTGGGACCGAGGTAATGACTCGTGCACTCCGCTACGACGCCGATTTGATATTCAACAAATTGTGATTCAATGTGAATTTTCACTACCGCCTATCCTTCTCAGATTGTAATAATCTGGTACAAAAAACCCTGTAATGTTAAATAAATTAAATAAAAAATTGAAACAGCTTCACGCTGTATCCCGCACACAGCAGGGTAGGCAGAGGGAATCTAGTGTTAAGATATTCCGTTCTCCACTTTCCCCCGAGTTCTGGAGGCATTGCGTGTTGACTGGCGGAACTCAACGCTGCGTCTCAACATCAGAGCGATATATTCTCGATATATTCTACATGTAGATTATTTAGATTGCTTTTATTAAGAACGATTGCATTGTAATGAAGTTACATTACATTTTACTATTTAAATAAGTTTTAAAATAATGCGATTATTGTAAGTTTAATCAACCATTTTTGTTAAGAAATATTTAATTATGTTTTTAAATATTTAACAATAAATAAAATACTGTATAGGTATATTGTGGAATTTGCCTATACGTCTTTATATGACACCTACCGACTACGCCACTATTGGGCGCGTCATAAATTCTTATCCATTCCACGTCATATAAAAGGCTGCACAGGCATTGTACGGGCAGAATCTCGACTATGTACTTACAAGGTAAACCGATCCCCTGGGAATCCCAGGCGAAATACCTAGGCGTCGTACTAGACTCGAAACTTTCCCTCCGGCCGCACATCAGGTATGTCAGGAACAACGCTACATACGTCTTGAGCAAGCTGTACCCATTCATATACAAGCAGAGAAAAATTTCACCCCGGTATAACTGACTAAACTATTGAAGTTATAAAATTGACATTTAGTAGGGCAGTTGAGGCCAGTCGTAGCGCAGCGGCACAAGGTGTGACTGTAAAACCGACTGGTTGTGGGTTCGCTCCCCACTCGAGGAGATGAAATATTTACTTAAATTTATATTTCCATTTCTTCGCTCTGGTGTCGAGGCAAAGCGCGGCGTTGAGTTCTGCCACTCAACGCCCAATACCTCCAGAATTCGGCAGAAAGTGGGGAACGGAATGTCTTAACACTAGGTTCCCTCTGCCTACCCTGCTGTGTGCGGGATATAGCGTTAAGCTGATTTTTTTATTTACTTGTATACCTTGTAATATAAATACAAAAATAAGTAGAACCGCTTTGTGTGAGTCAGTGGTAGCATTAAATTCGTTCGACGAATTAAAACGTGATGGATAAATCTACTTAAATAAGAGATATTTTGACATGTAATAAATATATAATTACTTTTTATTTTTTTTAAATATATGTCAAGTATATTCAAAAAGTCAACTGTCAAATGAAAAGTCAAATAATTATTGTAGTAGAGACAAATCTTTTAGTCATTTTCTAGCAATATGAGTACCTGGAGAATGGCAGGATTAAAGTGAGTTCTGAATTCGTAAACTAAATGTTAACTTACAATAACTTTTTTTTACTTAACAAACCTAATTTTACCTACCAGTAGTTTCCCGTGTGGGTTCAGTGTCAGTCAGTCAGTAACGGAAGAGTTTTATAAAATACCTATGTATATGATGATGTCCCGATTTTGGTGGGACGTCCCAATTTTTAGCCCAAAAATTAAATGTCCCGAACGAGACAAGCATTGTCCTGCTTTTCACGGAATATCCCACGTACTCTGAAAAATCTTATTTATTATTTAAGATTTTAATTAGTTACTATTTATTTATTTTAATTCGTAACAAATTTTATAAAAATACAAATTCGTAAGTTACGTATAATTATTCTGAAGACATAACTACCTTACGTAATAGCGTTCAAGCAAAGTGACGTTTTTCTATTAAAACATTTTATATTGATTTCTATCACCATTGAAAGCTTTATATTTAAACTCAAAAAATAAATCCAATGTTCCAAAATCCCTCTTTTCACCGAGAAAAAATCTGGCAACACTAGTATATAGATTATTGCGATTAGTATTACTATTGCTACTGACACTTATTAAGTGTTTAGTTACGTGAACTATTCGAACATCGCCGCTAAGACTTTAAGAAGATCCCTGAAAGCTGAATTCAAGGAAGAAGCGCTGAAACGAGACCAGTCCATTATAAAATACTACTACTGGTTCAACGGAGAACAATTACGTTAGTTAATTTTTTTATTAATTTTCGTACAAGCATTATAAATAGCAGTAAAATATATAATAGAAGTTGTTTTGACTCTTCCCTAAACTACCTGCCATACTAAATCAAAAAAATAAATAAATCAGCTTCACGCTGTATCCCGCACACAGCAGGGTAGGCAGAGGGAACCTAGTGTTAAGACACTCCGTTGCCCACTTTCTGCCGAATTCTGGAGGCATTGCGTGTTGAGTGGCAGAACTCAACGCCGCGCTTAACCTCGACACCAGAGCGAAGAAATGGAAATATAAATTTAAGTCAATATTTCATCTCCTCGAGTGGGGATCGAACCCACAACTAGTCGGTTTTACAGTCACACCTTGTGCCGCTGCGCTACGACTGGCCTCAACGGCCATACTAAATGTCAATTTTATAACTTCAATAGTTTCGTATGTGCGTTGTCTGTCAGTTACTCTGTAACGGACGAGCTTGATTTCTAGGTTCCCTGCTTACTGCGTACGCTGCTTTGTACGGAATACACCGTGACGGTATTGAAAAATAATAACTTACTTTTTGTAACTAAGCATAGTTTTTTTTTTCAGCGTTGGGTGAAAAGCCAAAAACGGTAGTTGAAAAGGATAAGGTTTGAACTCGTCTCTAAATAAACGTTAAATATTTATAATCTTTTATTTCAACACAAACACGTAATACTCGTTTTTTATGTAGTTAGAATATGATATCTATTTAAGATAAACATGTAAGTGTAGACATAGCATCATAGGAAATAATAAGAGTAGAAAATTTGTAAATCTGTGTAAAATAAATCAAAGAACAGGAGAAATTAAAAAAAATAGATTAAGTAGTGTATAGTGATGAAACAATCTCTTTAAACTTATTCTTAAAATATTGTTATCTCTTCTCTTTCTCTATATATAATAAAACGATCGTCAAGTAAATTATGTACATGAAAGGTAGAAAAAAATAAAAATTAGGTCGATTAACATATCGATTATAGAAGCAAAAAAAGTACTTAGCAGAACTCTTTTCTGTCTGTCTGTTTGTTCTTCAATCACGCAAAAAATACCAGACAAATAAATTAATTTTTGCATGAAGATAGCTTAGGGTCTGGAGGTACTTCTTTTTTTGGTTTCATTCCGGTTTTCATAATAATTTTCTTAACAAAACTAAAAACCGAAAATGACACGAAAATGACAATGATTATTTAAAATACCGACAACTACTAGATAGAAGTGAATGAATTTTGGCATGGTAATAGTAAACTTAAAGCAAATTATTATTTATTGCAATATCCTATCAAGTCCTATTACATTATAAAATATTAACAAGTTTTATATTCTATTATAAATAAAAATATAACAATCGAAACTGTGGTAAGTTTGGTCAATGCATGGTAAGAAATTTATATCTTCAAGTTATATCTTCACGTTTGGCTTGTTATGCTTCAACAGCAGCTGTAGATTTTTTATTTTCAAAATGTTTGAGCGTAAAGTAGCTGAGAACTCCACATCTGTCTTCATACATTTTACTGTGTGGATCTCAGAAAGTCAGTAAGAAGGCATTAGAATCAAGTTAAGAAGGCTTAGACCGTTATTTTTACTCCCTCATTTCAGAGTTGTAACCAATACCAACAAATCGCATTCTGATGTTGCAATGAGCACTGCGTCATCTGCGTACAACAGGCAATTTACCTTTAAGCTACCTACACTCCCATGCTACTTTGTTTTACTCCTTGAAGACAGCAATGCACAACAACAACACAAAATTAACAATTTTGTTGAGGTTGGATGTCAAGTCAAGGCGCCATGCTAACTCCTACTTGAAGCGAACCCAAAGCAGCCTCGGGTAGGTTTTCTTGTATACTTCCACTGTACTAACCAATCGAGAGGGCAACAACGCACCTACACCTTGAAACGCTCCTTTATTCTTATATACCACGTAGCTTTTTGTAGCTCCGTCTTTTATTTCCGCCGATCTTAGACATGGCGTGTTGAATGGCCAGGGCATGCTGCATTCGTTGCCACTTATCACTTCTAGGGATCGCACTCACATTAAAGCGCGTCCTAAATTATATACACGGTGATACCAGCGAAGTAGTTTGGTGATAATTGTAATTGTAATTTTTGAATACATGGTCAAATCATGGTCGTGTCCCATAGAGTTAAGCTGTGGAACGTTTCGAAATTCACGCGCACAGATTGAACTTTGACTAAACTAACCATTTTCGCAAAAAAAACACAATAGTTTGCGCAACATAGCTTCGCTCAGCTCCGCATATGGTCCTAGTACTCGTATATCCTAGAAAATTAAGTATCTTGATTGTAAAAACGCGCAACATATTTGTCGCGCGTTTCAAAAATTCGCCACTACTGTCAATCATACGATATTTATAATTGAGCATCTGAAACACCAGATCTTATATTTATGACAGAACCAAACGATAGCGCGATCTAACTTACCCCTCGCGCCATCTGTTTGGGTCTCAACATACGATTGTGAATAATTCATTCATTTCTATGTTTTCTATTATCTATTTTATTTGTATTAAGATCTACGTAAAAAAATCTCATTTGACATGACAGAAAAGAGATAGGCAGAGTAACTGTAGTGAAACTCACTCTTTCACATTTTTTACTATTTTATTTAAATATAGCTTTAATATGATAATATGTTGAATGAATCAATTTAACTTACCATACAGGTTCAGGATTATTTAGGATATTTTTTTTCTCAAAGCGGACTAAGTTACTATTTTACTCTATACAGAAATATATAATAAGTCCATTATAATGTAGAGGATGTCTAATAATGTTATATTTTGATATGTAATTAAAGGAAGAAAGTAAAAGGAAGCAATATATTCTAATTTATAACAAAAACCACACATAAGAAACATACTTTCTGTAAAGAACTTATATATTCTAAAATTGTTTGTGTTCTACTTATTTTGTGCTGAATCTATTCCGGACGAAGTAGGTGAAAAAAAATAGTGATATAACAATTCACTTTCCATCTTCCCGTTCATTTTGTAATTGTTAGCGGTCATCGCCTTTTACATATTTTGCTAATTTTTTAATCTTATAAGCCCTTATTTATATCATATTCAATAATGTCGAAGTATACATACAAGGGTTGCGATTAATTTCCTACTAAAAACATTTTTGCATGAAATGTTAAATTTCTAATACACTAAAATCACACTAAAATCACAATTGATACACTAAAATCTTGTATCGTTGTAATATTTATTAATACAGTAATGGTTATCTACGCAGCTGTTTCAGTTAATTTATTGTGTTTCAGGCAGATGTCGCTGTATTATTTTTGTTCATCCACTTTAAATAAGTAGCCTTATCTTGTACAATTTAAAGTATTTCAGCTTCACGCTGTATCCCGCACACAACAGGGTAGGCAGAGGGAACCTAGTGTTAAGACATTCTGCTGCCTATTTTTCATCAAATTCTGGATTCATTGCGTGTTGAATGGCGAAACTCAACGCCCGCTTTGCCTCGACATCACAGCGAAGCGAAGCGAATTTTCATTTTCCTCGAGTGGGGATCGAACCCACAACCAGTCGCGTTTACAGTCACACACTTGTGCCCCTGCGCTACTACTGACCTCAAGTATTTGTACACTATATATGTATGTTTTTTATAATAAAAAAATAAGGGTGATATTTTAAAAATATATATATAATTTTATAGTGGTTTACGCGTTTTTCTTTATATCAAAGAGACAGATAGAGCTTATGATCAAAAACGAATTATTTAGTAATAAGTGGCAGCATCTAAACTTTTTCATATACTATTATACAAGTAAGAAAACAAGCATGCGAGGAATACTATCCTGCCGTCATATAGTAAAACTAGTTCGGAGGGTAGTGTTTTATCAATTTTTGTTAGCTTTCCTTTAAAATTGTAATATTATTAATATATAAGCCATCATTGTATTAGGTTAAGATCTATATGAATAAATAAATAAATGTCCTTACATATAAAAAATATTTTTTTTTATTCTTTTAAAACTGCATTTTTTAAATATTTCATTATAAATATGTAAAATAAAAAATATGATATCATACATAATGTACTATTGTTTTTTCAACTACATTTTTTGTATAATTAAAAGCCAAGCTTGAGCCTAAAACTTTATTAATTAATTAAAAATTAAATTAAATCAGCTTCATGAGGGTAGGCAGAGGAAACCTAGTGTAAAACACTCCGTTCCCCACTTTCCGCCGAATTTTGGAGGCATTGCGTGATTAGTGGCGGAACTCGACGCCGCGCTCTTGCCTGCCTGAGACACCAGAGCGAAAAAAATTAAAATGAAAATTTAAATAAACATTTCCTTTCCTCGATCGAACCCACAACCGTTGCGTTACATTCACACTCTTCTGCCCCTGCGCCACGATGGCCTCTAACTATTAATTTGCTAATATACTTTACAAATAAACTTAAAGTTTTCACCTGGGTGGCGCTAAAAAAATATTTTGCCCCGGGCGCGAGTTACGCTCGCTACGCCACTGTGTGGCTATATTTGAATTATTTTCATTTGTCGTTTCTAGAAGACAAAGCGCGGCGTTGAATTACGCATTCAAAATGTGCATGGTAAACTGGATGAAAAGTAAGGAACAGAGGGTCATAAAATTAAATTCCCTTTGCCTACCACGCTACACGTGAAAAATACATGATCCTGCGCTGTATAGCGGATCTAAACGCCGCGCAACAACATAAAAAAGTGTACCTATCTACTAATAAAAAATGTACTGAATGAAAAAGAAAACATTTGTTAAGCAACCAATATCAGCACAATCGTCACTTACCTTTTATCTTGGTTAGCAAATAATTAATGTTGTAATTGATTACTTTAATCCGTGTCCAAGCTGACACAGGACGGTGTGTGTCCCGTAGGTCTATCTGCATAGCTACCGCACCCGACTTCTCCTCCTATTATATATAATTAAACAAATTAACTCTCAGATACATTAATTAGGATTTAAGTAGCATTAATTAAGGAACGGTCGCAGTTTTATTTATCTTTTGTGTTTGGTTATTTAGGTCGTCGTGGCGTAGCGGCACAGCGTCTGATTGTAAAAACAACAATTGTGGGTTCGATCCCCACTCCTTTGAGTGGGGATCGAACCCACAATATCAAGTATTTATTATTTTCATTTCCTTGCTCTGGTAACGAGGCAAATCGCTGCGTTTGGTTTCCCTACTCGACACGTCATAGCACGTCAAAGCATAGGCTTTGAGAATTCGGAAAGTGGGAAACGGAAGTGTCTTAATACTAGGTGCCCAGGTTCCTTTGCCTACTCTGCTATTTATAGGATACAGCATGAAGCTAAAAATATATATTGTACCCAGATATATAAGTAATTATAACGATTTCGGAACGAATATTTAAAATGGCGACAAGCAAAGCGCGCTATCAAACAATATTTGGCAAAAAATATATGCAATCAATCACAGTAAAGATAAGCCTTGTATCATTCGCATACGCCTATCTGTTTCACCTCGCGAGTACTTTAGTATCAAAATATGTCAAATTTTCACATTTTCACTAAAAAGAACAACAAACAGACGATTTTTTCATATTAATTTAGTATTAAAAAAAAATTATCAGTATATTTAATACTTAACTCGAAATCTAATCGTTGAATCAAAAGTGTAATGTTGTTTATCTGGCTAGTGTAGAGGCAGTGTCAGTGAAGAGTTTGTACGGTCATGTGTTCCTTAACTTGTGGTATTACCACCACGGTGGTGGGGGTCGTACTGGTGGCCGTCGCCAGCTACGTTAGTTTCGGTTTGGTGCCTATGCTGGTCAATAATATTATTAAAAGCGTAAGTGGACTTTTACTTAGCTTCACGTTTCAGTTTATATAGCTGGGTAGATAGAGAGAATTCAGTGTTGATACACTCCGTTTTTCATTAGAGAACGGGTACTGAGTGGCGGAACTTAACGCCGTAATTTGAGTGATTTTTATTGTTTTTCTACTCTTTTGGATTGATTTTTTTATATTAATTATTAAGTAATCACTTACTTCTGATGAGGTTATATGGATAAGCTGTTTTGAATTTTATTAAATTTTTTTATCAATTAACAAAGGTCGTGGCTTCAATAATAAGAAATATTTTAAAAAAATTGGTTTAAGTTTGATTACAGAAAATAAGACGTCGAATTTTATAAACAACGCGCAATATCTTTATTTTTTATTTTATTTTATATTGGGAATCAAGCAACGTTTCCAGTACATACTGTATGTATATGTCAAATATTTAAACATAATAAAATTATTCTTAAAATACGCTTTACATACCTTGAACAATGCTCACGTTTTAGAGGAGAATTTAATATTGTCCAGTTCTTAGACAGTATTTCATTCTCCTTCTCGCCTCTCCTTTCGTCTAAGTCTTAGAAACTAAGATGTTGTTTATATAAAATTAATAAAAATAACAAAAAACCACGCCTGACAATCAGGCGTGGCGCAGCGGCACGAAGTGTGACTGTAAAATCGACTGGTTGTGGGTTCGGTCTCCACTCGAGGAGATGAAATATTTACTTAAATTTATATTTCCATTTCTTCGCTCTGGTGTCGAGGCTAAGTGCAGTGTTCAGTTCTGCACGTCATGCACGTTCGGCATCAACACGTAATACCTCCAGAATTCGGCAGAAAGTGGGGAATGGAGTTCATAACACTAGGTTCTCCCTGCCTACAAAGCTGTGTGCGGGATACAGTGTGAAGCTGATTTGATTTTGTTTTTTTATTGTTTATATAAAAAGAGAAAATAAGTACTTAATTAAAATTTAAATGGGCTTAAGCAATTCTAACATTGTACTAAAGAAAAGGTTAAGGTTATTAAGTTTGGTAAATTTTATTCATAATTTCATGTGAAAATTGTTTATTACTATGAAATATATCTATTGCGCCAAAATGTCTCTAGATAGGGCATTTAAAGTTCAATATTTTATGAGAAATATTCACACAGCAGATAATTAGAATCTCAAAAAGATTTGATCTCTATATTACTCTCAGCTGTTTTGATGATCATAGATTTAGATTTTAACTGCCATTTGATTCAAATTGGTAAAATGATCGCCGAATAAATTTATTTTGCGCGCTCTCCTTTGCATATACATATTTAACATATCGTGAGTCGCAGACGGGCGACGGGCGAGGCTTGCTCTATGTCGAAGTCCAATAATTTTATCCAAAATAAGAAGTTATGTAACATCAAACAATTTAAAAAATCACTAAAGTTAATGCCTTAGACCTGAGATAAACTGGCGCAAGAAACACAATGGGACTTTTTTTGAGTAAGATGTAACATACCAGTATCATAAAATATGAATTGTTAAGAAGATAAAAAAATAAGCTGAAAAAATCTACTGATTAAAGTCTCTTTAGAGATCTGCTACATAAGCAAATTGTAAGAACCCTATAAGAATTCGACGTAGCTCGATAAAACGTATGGGTCAATGGTCAAAGCGCAAGGACGGCTTCCAACAGGCGCGGGTTTTGTCCCGCTACGTGTGGAATTTTCATATGTTTTCTAAAATATCAATACATGAGGCGAAAATAAAAGAAGTTGAAAAATATAGATACGAAAGGAATATATAAATATATTTTTGCGAACATATTATGAGGCTGAAAAACAGCGCTGTAGACAATACGTCTTACAGCATTCGCTGAGCCTCACTCCTTTTACCGTTTTGTTTTTTTTTACTTTTTTAATTTTTGTATTTGTTTTATTTTACCTTTATTATTTTTTAGTTTATTATTTAAATTGTATTTGTAGTCATAAAACGGTGAAAAACTTTTTTTGGATTTGAATTTGAATTTATGATGTTTGCAATATAAATTGAAAATCGCGTACGTGACATTACGTAGGTCCGAGTTATATATCTCTATAAATTGATAGACGTAACAAATCGTATGAATAGTTGTCTATTTCTATTGTTCATTAATGAGAAAATTACTCTTGAAATTAAAAGGCACAGTTATTTTGCATTATCACCATTTGTCTGTAAGATTGCTAGCTTAATTATTAGATAACTGTCTGAAACTTTACTCGAAACCGGTGAAAGTGGACCTTCGGAAGTTAAATTTTGAAGCACATATTTAGGTTAGGGAGTGTAGGGGGGCACCATAAGATTACAACCGGAATAGGAAAAAACAGGACTTTCCATTTGACGTTTTAACCCACTCTCGATCGCTGTGCTAATTTGTTAAATTTGTTAATTAAACATTTATTGTTACTTAAGTTACTTAACTTTAGCTTAACTTTACAATTTGATAAAAAATATCTAGAGAAAGGTAAAATTGTGAATTAAAACACATTACAATTACCCTTCATTTAATAATATTTTAGTATCGATCAATTAAATGTGGTCAAAAAATCAGATATGGAGGTCACACATTTTTTCTAATAATTAAATATAGACTAAATATAATAAATAAATACTTACGTTATATAAAAATCAGTAAATGCCTACTATGAAAAATACAATAACGATTTAGTTTACAAGGTATTCTAAATTTTAAAACGTTCCAAGTGTGAGTGTACCAATTTTGCTACAATAGCCAACAATGGGGTAAAATCATAAAGATTTCCATAATATGAAGATGAGTGTAAATCAATATTTACTTGAAATTAACAATTTGAAATGTGTTCCAGTAGTAGTTTGAGTAAGGCAATAATAAAAAGAGCACTGATTATTATTATAATATTAAGACGAGTTAGTTTCAAAGGCTATGTCTAGAGATTTATATAAATGAAACGAGTTGTTCATGTCATTCTTTATGTAGCACGCAATACTGCGTATAAAAAACCAAAAAATGTAATTTCATGAAAATTATCATTTTTTTTTCATGTTTATTATTTCTTTTGCCACAAAAACTTGACTTAGAATTTAGGTTTTTTTATTGTGTTAAATGTGACTACGTAATTAAATATTTCATTTTCAGATAGTAAATATTAGCAGAAATATCTTTGTTGGATGAAATTATAGGTATCTAATTTCGGTTTCGGTTTTATACTGTATTTATGTATGCTTTCATTTTTTTTAATTTCTTTCTGTATCCTGCATATATCAAAATAGGCAGAGGGAACCTAGTGTTAAGACATCCATTCCGACATTGTGTGGGGATCAAATCCACAGCAATCGCGCTTACAGTCAGACGCCGTCCCACTGCTATGTGGGAAAAAATCTACTCTAGACGCAGATATTTACTACTAAAACAACCTATCTATAAAATCCAATCCATTACAACACCGATTTCTCAAGACTTACAACAACTGAATATTTCTACAAATATCCTCACAAATACTTGTTCAAATAAATAACTTTGATTATGTGTTAAGAGATAAGAAGTATTAATTGTTGTTAGTTTCGCAACTACGAGTGCTACGTACGTAAGTAGACCGCGTGATAGATTAACGCAATCCGTTGTGGAATTTTAGAAGATATTAAGATTTTAATTATCTTAATAGAGGGTACTTATAATATATATGAAAATGTGGTTCTTAGGGTTCCTCCCTATTACTAAGACTTCACTTTGCTGTCTATCTGTATGTCACCAAGCTGTATCTCATGAACCGGTATGGTTAGTTAGTTGACATTTCCACAGATAATGTATTTCTTTGTCGTTAGAATAACAAATACAATAAATCAGAATAAAATAAATTTAAGGGGGCTACCATATAAAAAACGTGATATGTTTTGCCGTTTTTATAGATAATCTATTTTATTGATAAACATATATTAATATTTTTGTAAAATCAAAGAAAAAGGAATCAAACTCATGTCCAGTGGTAACTGTGCTAGCTCTGTCACTTGTGTGGTCAGTTGCATACATTCTTATCAAGCTACATCGAAATTCTTATACGCTCATAACTTATTTATGTTCTTAGCTTCAATGTTGTTAATTTTTATAGGAGCGTTTATAGCAGAAAAGGTAGAGTTGAGATACTTCGTCCTCGACTCGATAGTGAGCTGATGAAATCCATTTAAAAATGAGTGGTACTTCATTCCCTCTAAAATGGACTTCAGCGAACGCAGTGCTTTATGCAAATTTTATGCAGACCAGGAAAATGAAAAATAAAACATACAATTATTCCTCGAAAAGAGGTTAAACCTACAACCAAGAGGCCGTCGAGATACTCTAAACGCAATGTTGTGGGTTCAATTTTCCAAATTCGTAGAAAAAATCAAATCGAAAATAATGCAGCTTAAAAAAATCATAAATTAATGTGGATATGTCAGCGGGAGGTTGATACATCTTTAGAGTAGTAAGAACTCTTTCTGACGTTAGATACGTTTCCATACATTACTTAATTTTGCATTCCATTGTTTTTGTGAACTGCGAATGTATTTTTTAAGTTTAGCTCTATCCCGCGTATAGGAGTGTTGACAGAGGGAAAATAATATTAAAACACTTCCTTTATTTCGAGACAGCGTGTTGCGTGGCGGAACTCAACGCTGCACTTAATCTTACTTGAGCGGGAAAATGAAAATGAAGCGTTTCTTCGATTGAAGATTTAACTTACAATCTGATACCAACGAAGTTTTATATCACTTTTGAACTTTCAATTTTTTTTCTATTCAGGAAGTACAACTAATCAACGATACGGAACAATTCGAGAGATTCAAACAAGTTCCGTTCCCGTTGGAGTTTAACGTGCGCATTTTCAACATCACCAATCCCAATGAAGTACTGGCGGGGGGCGTGGCGGTCGTGAGGGAAGTGGGGCCTTATAGATACAAGTAAGTAATAAACAATAATTATATATATCCGTTCGTTCCTTCCTCCGTTCTTCGCAATTAGCGCTTCGAATTCGAGATACCGCGTGTTAAGTGATAGAGTACAACGCTGCGCTTCGTTTACCAGAAGGAGGAAAAGAAAGTAAATACAATATTTTTCTAGCATAGGGATCGAACCCCCCACCTCCGTGCTTATAGGCGAACGCTGTCTCACTGCGATACAATGATCTCAATTATTTCATAAATATTTTCATTTTCTTACTTAAGTTCAAAAAAAGCATGATGTTATACTCTACAATGTATTGAAATCCCGCGACCTTCAAACTTTTACATGGTTTTTTAAATAAAATATATGTTATGTACCTTCTACAAAAATGTAATTAAACACGGTTAATGTTTTTTTTTCTCTATTTAAGCATAATGTCGTAAAGAGAAATTCTCAAGGTACCTTGAAAGTGTGTCGTCAATTTTTTTTTGAATTGTGGGCAACCCATCGAGACCACAACTGTAAATCCGTGCTTGGTCTTAGCACTAGGTTCTCAACATTGCTATATGTGGGGAAAACATGAAACTAATAAAATGTTAATAATCATTATTAATCATCAAATTATTAATTTCAGAGCCACACAGAAAAGAGAGATTGAGTCAATAGAAGAAGATACGATTTCATACCGTCGCGTCGACATCTTGGAGTTCGACACTGAAGCCTCCTCTCCTTACAGCCTCAACGACACCGTCACTGTAGTCAACGTGGCGTATCACGTAAGTACTCACTTTGTATTGTTTTGACTGACTTTACAAAAGAAGGTTGCCTATTTGACCTGCGATATTTTTGGATAATATTTAAGTTGGAACCTAAATAATATACAATTAAAAAGATCATTTAATTAGGTTACGAAGCTCGTGTGTAATGTGTATCTACGTATTTCTACTAGGAAGCAGTGGCGAATGGTCAAATTCATTCGCCAAATAAAAAAATAAATTCGATCTGACTAACGATATGAAAATGGCGCATTTACTCAGTGATTTATAATTCATTATTTAGTATTTACTAATTATAACATTGTTTAGTATTTACTATATAAAACATTTGCAACTAAGCTGTTTGGAATTAAGATTCAAAAAAGGTTACCTGATGGCAATGACGTTATATGGAGACTTCGATGTTGGAGACACGTACAATATAAGTATGTCGGTACTTTAAAAGTATTAAAATAGTTTTAATTAGTTTGATATTTTTTTTCCTTCGTGTTCCATTATATACGAGTGTGTAACCATACAGCCAAAGAGCACCGAGATTGATAATACACCACGTTCTTCTCTAAAAATGTGTTTAGTTTCATTAATATGTTCGTGGGTATATCAACAGTTAGCAACATATTTTTGACTTTTAATGATTTAGTAATTTTTCAAATTCAAAATAAAAAATGCAATTTATTTTAAAAGTTGCCAAACATTCTAAATTCTAGCTTTGAACTGATCGTTTTGTTGGTTGTTTTTATTTTTTTCATTTCAGCCTTAATTTTTAATAGTGGAAAATGTAGAGTGTGCACTAAACTATTCTAGGTATTGCCCATTTCTACGCCATGCACACTACCATGTACATCAACACGTCCATATTATAATAAACATTCTTATATTATAAAACGAATCTGAATATGTGCATAATGTAAGTGTCTTAATTTGAACGGAGTATCTTAACACAGGCACCCGCACTGAGCAGGGTACTGCTCAGTGCGGGTGCCATATTACTGTGTAATATTACTTTACACCCAGGATTTTATAACAACAATCCTTTAAGTAAATTTAGAACAAAGTTTGCCGCTGCGTGTTTACAGAAATGAAGCCCTGAGGCGACCTCCATAACCCCGCGTCGCTGGCAGACGGCGCACGTTGTTATATATGCATTCAAGTAAATAGATTGTTCATAGAAATACCTAAAAATTATGTTTTCTTTTTTTTGTTTTTTTTTTTGGGGCCAGTCGTGGCGCAGGGGCACAAAGGTGTAAGTGTAAACGCAATTGGTTATAGGTTTGATCCACATTCAATTAACTGAAATATTATTTTTATTGAAAATCAAAGGTCTACAAAACATTCCTACAATAAGTCTAAAATCTAAGGTATACTTACAATTTTTATAACTGTAGATCCAACATCAGTGATCACACGAACGATATACGGAAACGTAGTGTAGAGAGCACATGCGATATAATTATGATAAACTATAAAACTAGAAATTTAATGTTATTGAAGGGTAGTATATATAAAGCTAATATTTTTATTCAGACAAATTAGGGAATAAGAGAACCAGTCACCCGACCGCCCAACGGTTGGTCGCTAATTACTTGGGTTCAGATTTGAGAGTATCTGGAGTCAAGTGACTGTTTTGTGAATTTGGATATTTTTATATTTGAGATTAGACCCAAAATATCTACGCCATTAAAATTAAGATTATATAATTTAAGCGAATACCAGCCCCAACACCAGCATTATCTCTACATATGGAGGTTGCAAAACGTTTATGTTGACGAAAAGTCCGAATATGGACTCTAACAGGTACTTGATAACATATTTTTCCTGTTATATCTATTTTTACAATCACATTTATTATGATATATATCATAAAGTAACAGAGTGCTGAGCTGTATACGTCTAGAGGCAAAATTTAGTAAATTGTATTTGACTAACAACAAATATAAGATAACTGACTGACTGTTGTAAGTGCTTAGTACAAAACATTCACAGAATAAATTGAAAAAGTGGGTTTTCGACAGCTTTGCTGATTTTTCTAATTATAAAAACTATTCATGAATTTTTATATGCAAAAATATAAAGCTGTCAGTATTGTTCCATTTTTGCAATACATCAATTTTTTTTTTTTGTACAGCTTGCAATTTCCTTTCAGCAATTTTGTAAAAACGTGTTCTTTTTTCAGCTTCATGCTCTATCCCACAGAGTGAAATAGGCAGGTAGAGTCTAATTTTAAGACTACTGTTTTCCGATTTCAATAGTGTTTCCGGTGGAACTCGGTCCTTTTGTTTGCGCAGCCGGTGAAATGTATACAGTTCGTTTAGCCGAATAGAGATCAAATCTACTAAGTCAAAATAGATTTTTAATTAAATTACTGGTATATAGTATATTCGTTAGCGAACCAGATTTGTAGATACCTTTATCTTAAAATATAAATAAAAATATTTTTAATTAGATAAAGTAAATCTTTATTTCAATATAGAAACAATATAAACATTACTCTAAGCTCAGATGCGGTTTCAAATAGTTTGCATAAGAGTGGGTCATTACATGTAAATTGATTTAAAATATGTTAATAATATTCGGTGACTGCTTTCTGACCTGTCGTTAGCTAATATTGGCCTCTTACGTTTTATACTAGAGGTACAAGCCGTGAGAGGCCAAAGTGGCTAATTAGCTTTTAAGCTTGGTTTCCACCGCGGGTAGAGCGGAGCCATTAAGGACTACGCTGAACGGTGACGTCGGGTAGGAAGGACCGAGCGAGCAGAAAGAGTTGAAATGAACTCGATCAATTCTAGGGAGCGGAGCGAAGTAATTGTTGTTGGTGGAAATGTAAACATGTTTTATTTAAGAGGACGTCCATCTAAGCATTATCTGCTCATATCTCTTTCACGGTGGAAATCGAACTTAGAATTAAGACAATCCGAACTTAGAATTAGGAAAAACTTAAGGAATCTAAAATTAAGATATTTCTATTAAAATTAACCTAGTCTGCTATGCATAAAAAAGCGTGAAGCATTTACTAATTAATTATTAAGCAACAACATTAATTGGTTTTTGAAATATTTGGATAGAATTATTATAGAATTATAAAACGTTTATTTTAAGTAACCAGCTTCACGATGGTGACGCACACAGCATGGTAGGCAGAGGGAACCTAGTGTTAAGACATTCCTTTCCCCACTTTCCGCCAAATTCTGGAGACATTGTGTGTTCAGTGGCGGAACTCAACGTCGCGCTTTGCTTCGACACCAGAGTGATGAATGAAAATATAAATTTAAATAAATATTTCACTTCTTCGAGTGGGATCAAACCCACAAGCAGTCGCGTTTATAGTCCCCTGTGCCACTAGTTTGGTTATGTAATAAATAAATTGTAATAAGTTTCAAGACTACAAGTCTTTAATAGAAAAATGTTAATTTATTTCACAACTATCTACGTAAACCACATCTGCGCGCAAACTAGTAAAGTAGTATTTTCTACATAAATTCTGATTCTGCAAAAAATCCGGGTTAAAACATAAATTATACGTTGCTCCACAAATCTTTATCTATCATTGCGAAGTTTCAAGCACTACGTGGCTGCTTGAGAGGATGTCAACTTATATTTTAAAATCTTGAAATATCGGTCTATTTTAATACATCAATATAAATTTAATATATTTAATTAAATTTATATTAATATATTTTTAATCTGGAGTTTTTTCTATCATCGTACAAATAATAATTTACAAATAATATCAAACATTGAATTATATGCATTTACATATGCAAACATGCAAAATGAATCCGATGTCCAGTAACAGGTAACTCATTTATAATAATTGTGTCATCATATCATATATCATCAAAAGTTAATATGTATTTATTTTTACAGAATATTTTCTTTCAGATTTATTATATACTTCTTACTTATGTTGTCATCAAAGTAACTGTTGCATTTTATGACATCATTCCGGGTATTGAAAAATTTGGAACAGAATATGGCTGAAAAGGGTCATGTAGATTATATACCCTATGTTTTCAAAATTCGAATTCAAATTCAAATAATTTTATTCAAAATGAGAAGTTAAATGCTTAATTTTTTGAACGTCAAATAATTTACCACCAGTTCGCTAAAGTTAATGCCTCAGACCTGAGAAGAACCGGCGCAAGAAACGAGGCGGAACAAAATCAATTTTAAACAAATACATATTTAATTATCTGTGACAATGATTTCTTTGAAAACGACTGGAGCGAGCATTTCATTCCTGAGGCGTGTTCATCATTTATAAAATTTAACAGTAAAATTAAAACTCTTAAGGTTTTTAACATCAAATTCATACTTTTGCACTTCAAACTCTTCAAAATAAGATCCCTTGAGCGGAAATCGAACTCGCTTCTATAGTATGTAAAGTTATTTGTTTCAAGTGCGTCACTATGATGTATAGTTTGTACTGTAATGGCATGTAGCTCGCACTGCTGGTGTCAAAAGGTCCTACGGAGGTGTCCATTGCAAGCGAATTTCTTTATAATTATGTGTGATACGTTATATAAATGTGCTGTGCGAATTTCATATTTTGTTTACAAATTATATTTATAGTTTGCGAATTTATAAGTTTAGTAGTAATATGTTTATATCATACACATCGATCTCATTCATATTGCTATATGAATTTTATTCATGGCTTTTTTCTTATAGTAACTCTGCTATACTAGAATAGATAAGAAGAAGAACGAAAATAGAGGTTAAGTTTTTAGGGTATTTATCACGATATAGCGTGGCGGTATGAAGCTGAAATTAATATCAAATATTCAGATCTTCCTTGAAACAAAAATCAAACTATTAAATTTAAGCAATCAAAAGACAGGATCATTTATTTGTCGTTTTTGCCGCAATTTCATAAAGATAGCAAAGTTATAAAGATTGGCATGAAATAAGAATTTATAATGACAATGAAGAAAAGATTCAAAGAGTTAAAATTTATAGATTTTTCATAGAAAAAAATCATTACATATTAT